>VYZT01005050.1:48748-74462 GCA_013400735.1 Pomatostomus ruficeps | reverse complement strand
GCCGGGAGCCGCGGCAGCGCCGCAGCGCCCGTCGGCCCCGCGAGAGGGAGACAGAGCCCGGCGCTCCCGCCGGGAGCCGCCGCCCGCGCTGCCCGAGAGGCCGGGCCTGCCCCGCCCCGGCAGTTCTGGCACTGGCAATGCACGGCGACGGAGGCAGATTACATCCCGCGAGTACCATGGTGGCGCTTCTTTGTAATTCTGGGACTTACTGGCCCTGTGCCGCTGGCGAGGCACCCAGGGCTGGCTGCAAAGCTTCAGCTGTGATGCCGAGTGCAGGTAGCAACCAAAGAGAGATGCCTCCTCCTGTGCTCGCCCAGCTGTGATGTGTTAACACATCCAGCAGCCAGTGCCTAATGGCATTCAAAGGCTACTTGCTGGCCATTCTTCAGACGCAAAGCCACATCGCTGTTAGCCCGCAGTCCAGCACCCATCGTGGTTATAGGCTGCTTTCCAGACGTGCAGTGTCTGCATGCCTGATCCTGCCATCAAGGCCAGAATTGAGAGAGCCATGAGAGCCACAAAAGGGGAGCTCAAGATGTGCTGGAGTCACAACTATCCTCTGTGTCCCCACTTTAAGAGTGGAAGGGACAACAATAGCCCTATCTGACCTTCCTACGCTACCTCTCAAGCACCACAGAACCACGTGAAAGAGTCCACATCTGAGTGTCACACTGCTTCCCTTAAAAGAGCAAGTAATTAGAAAAACACTATTAGACAAAGCTGTACAAAATTTCAGTACTGCAAAAAAGTCCAAATAGACCTCTCTGTGAAGGTGTATTTGCTTCAATGCAAGTAGGAAGAATAGACTGAAATATACTGCAGGCAACCAATATGCTCAGGCAGATGGAGGAAAAATTAAATGAGTTAATGACTCTTTCTTGGCTCTGCTTTTAAAGAAAATTCCAGGGAAGCTCTAGCATTGACCTAGAGCAAACGGGACTTTAGAGTGCTCTCAGAAATCGCACCGTAAATGGCAAAGGACTCAGTTTATCAACTTCCAAAGCCTCAAGGTTGAGTTATCTCTGTTGCTGAAATATGTTGATTCCTCACATTCTGCTGTTTGAAGCAACAGTTTTATTTTAGATACTTTCACCTCCCGAATGGTCATGGGCAATGTTGTGAAAGCAAGTTAAATTTTTGCTTTAAAATCAATGATTAAGAGGACACAAGCCTAAGGTATGTAGCACGATGGACAGAACAGACCAGGGAAAGCTAACTCTGCTTTCATCCCTTCCAGTGAAATATGAACAAAGAGACAGTCAATAAAAATTCACAAAGAGCTACACCTTCACTGGTGGGAAATTGGTAAAGGAAATACCATTATCAAACACTATACAATTAGCTGATGGAGTTCATTATTGAAAGACAGAATTGGGATTAACAGCTTAGCAAAAATAAATAGCAGGAGCTTTTGTACACTGTCAGAAGCAAAACCTTTAGATATTGCTACCAGGACGTGAAACACTTGTGGTCATAGCAGAGTCAGAAGTTGCAAGACAGTGTTTTCTAGAGGCACCTTGGAGTGTGTTGAAGATCTGTGACAGAGGGAGGAAACACTGGTACTTCCTTGGGGCTGGCAGGGGTTGACAGAGGACAGAGGGTAAGCTCTTTGATAAAGCTGTTGCCCTTGTAAATATTTCTGCTTATGCTCTGGGGCTATGATGAAGTGCATCCAAGAAATGCAGATTACAGATGATTTCCGGAGTCACGGTAGTTAAAGTTTTAAAATAAACCAAACCAAAATAGACATTTAATAGGGTTCTAACCCACCATGACATGGGGCCCAGTCCAATTCCTCTCAGACAAGCACTGGGAGAGAAGTTTTCCTAATTGTAGATCTGCTTACTGCCTGGTTGTGTTTGCCTTCTTCTGCTTGTGCCCTTTTCAAGAGTCACTGTACAGGAATAGCTGGAAAGACACAGCACGGCCCTGGCTCTGTCCCACCGCTCCCTGTCCCTGACATCCCTCCCTGCCCATGCAGGACACTTACTCATGCAGTCCCCTCCGTACCAGCCAGCTCTGCACTCTGCACAGTACATTCCCTTGATATAGAAGTCGTCAAGGGTCCCTCCCCAGGAGCCATTGCGACAGGACTTGCAGTTCTCAAAGATGGTGCAGCCTAGAAAGAGAGTCACTGTGTTAGATGAAAACCAAGGTGGATTGTCCTGCAGGAAGAGGAGCAGCCTCTCTGTCTTTTCCACAGAAAACGCCAATGATGTTAACGACTGCTGTGGTGCTGACAGCTTCCCTCCCTGGAACCATACCCAACCTCCACACCCTAGGCAGCTCAGACTCTGAGATTTGGAACCAAACTCCTGGTCTGACTCGCCCAAACCTCTAAATCTCATTGCTCCAACTGTAAATGCCTCTCTCGGGAGTCTGCATGTGTGTGCTGGTGCCACTTGGGCCTGGCCCAAATGATTCTGATGACTTCTAAACTGGTTCTAGCTCCTCCTGCTCTCACCTTTCACTTTTCTTTTTCCTCCTTGCTAGTGGGCCTTCCAAATTGTCTCTCCTTTCTTAGTTTGGGGATGCAAATCATCCCAGAGCACCACCAAAACACTCCTGGTGTGAAGCCAGCTATAGTGTTACCCTTTGGCAGCTCCCAAGCCTGCCCAGAACATCCTGAGGACAACACTGCTAATAGAAAGTGTTGAGTTTTTTGGCCAGTGATGCTATCTGCTTTGGGGGAACCTAGCCAAGTGTCTTGCTGCTGTCAGCAGAGTGGCAGATGAAGTTCCTGAGGAAATGCAGGACAATCCCATGCCTCAGTGAGCTATGCCTGCTCACCACTGCCCTGCCCAGCATCTGCCATGATGCCTTGGCCAAAGATTTGGTGTGAACACAGTATAGCCACACATATACCTGGGTGGATTAAACAAGAGTCACACTCATTCTCCTCGTTCCTGCAGCAGGGAATGGTGTAACCCACTCTTTCTTTCTGTCCTGGGCAGATGCACTCGATCTGGTCATATTCACAGCATTCCCGACACATGATATTCCACTCAGCTCCTGGGCAATTTTCATTGATCACTGTGTACTCTGCAGAGAAAGGAGACATGAAAATAATCCATTATCTGATGAGGACTGGCAGGATCTATTATCCAGTGATTTGTCAGATCATGGGTGGCATGAGGCTGGCCAAGGTCTTCAGCCCAGAAAAACCCAAACTATGTGGGAACACGTGCCTGAAATGTCAGCATGGTTTGCATGTCTAAAGAACATGCAGGAGTTTTGCACTGCCAGCCAGAGGAAGCAAAAACACCAGAGGGAAGGAATATGTTCACTTTCTCTGCAAGGCCTTCTCACTTCTGTGGGAAGAAAAATAGCTTTAAAAAACCACAGAGGATGACATAACATGAGAAAGTTTCTTCAGATTGCAGGACTGATTTACAGCATCATATATAGCATAGATTATTTAAACGATGATAGCATGTTTTGGTTGTATTTCTGCTTCTGAATTTGTTATTCTTGAAAACTAGGGGGCCCACAAGGAAAGGCACCTTTAAGAGTTGGGTTTTAGCTGGTTTCAATCTCTATTTTCACCCAGAAGCACATGTTGTTATGTTTAACTTCACTGCCAAAGGAAACAAGATTTTTCGTTATTTTTAAAGCTTCATTTTGTCTGGCATTTCTAATATAGTAACATCTTTCTATTATTTAGCATAACCTCATATGATGTTTAAGCTATGCTGGAAGTACCCTTTTAAGAAACAACCTCAGACTGTGACTCAGGACTGCCACAGTAAGTGCAGATCCTGTCTTTCCCCACCAGTGTGCTGTCTAAATTCTACAAAGAGAGATCTAAGGAGTGCACAGGGCTGTCAGCATGCCTTCTAACCAGCTGACAGCCCTGATGACTGCTTTCATGGAGTTTGATAGTAAAAAGAGAGAGCAGACTAGAAAGATGAGGCATGAAGGAAACTTAATGAGACTAGCTCTTTTTTCCCTTCTATCATCCTCTTTTTTCTTTTTTTTTTCTTTTTTTTTTTTAATTGTTGTTAGGTAACAAACTTTTGTCTTGTGTATTAAACTCTGAGTAACAGGGTTGACTTGTCATGAAACAAGCCATACATCTCTAAGGTGGAGCACTCCCATCCATGCCTGTACCTGGCTCCCTTCTCACACAACTGTTTTTTGTTTCACTATCCCTGATAACCTAATTACTGTGCCTGCTGGAGCTCCCTACCACTGAGCCTTGCTGCACTGTCTCACTTGACTCTCCATGACCTCATGAAGCCTGGTTCCCGGGAGCCTATCTTCTCCCCTAATGATTTTTACTGATTCCATAAAAAAAGGACCACCAAACTGTTTCTTCCCCCCCCGCCCCCTTGGCTGGGAAATGAAATGCAGCCCTTTGTGCTCCTCAGAACTGGGCCTTGCCCTTGCGCTGATGTTCTGACCAGGGAGAGTCAGCCGCTGCTCTAAGTTAGGAATGAGGCTGCTGTTTGTGCTGAAACCTTTCTATCCCCGCTCTGCCCCTATAATCATTCCAAAAAGAAAAAGCTGCTTATGTCATTCAATAAGGTTCTATAATTTTTTATTCCAGTAGTAGAATCTTGCATCAAAATAACCTTAGTGTTCAGGAGTTATAAAGCCTTTAGCCTGTAGATCTTGACATGCTTTACAAAGTTCTCTTTCCAGACGGGAAAATGAAGCACAAAGGAGGTGAAGTGACTTTGCTCAAGGTCCCAGAGAAAAACAATAGCAGAGTCAGGAATTAAACTCATGCCTTCTAATTCCCAGAATGGTAGTCAATCAACCTGGCCAGGCTGGGACTTCTTAACCTATGGCTATTATTCTCTTTTAATTAAGCCTTTTATCTATGAATTGTATCTGATTTGGATTCCAGAGAAAATTAATTACATGCGTCTAATTATCTCAGTAGAACTGACACTCAGTTTGAGGCATCTCACCAGACATGACAGACAATAGCTGTGTCTCTGGTGTGTGGGATGGGGGTCTCACTCCTTGTTGAAGCAGTACTCTCCAAAGTCTGACTAATAAATAACTACCCAACACTCAGAGCTTTTCTAAACCGTCCTTCAAATTCTCATCTTTTCTAACTCAAGCTAGAAATCTAATTTATCTCAAGATTGCTAAAGCCTATTAATAAAGTGGCTGTATTATCCAAGACAAATTTCCGCCTGTAAAATCATCCAAATATTCACAGGCAAAGTTACACTGGGGTGACAAAAAAATGTCTCCATCCTTGCAGGAACTCAAACCCTGGCAAGATAAGGCTGTGAGCAACACAACTTAACTTCCAAGTTAGCACAAAGAGATGGGCTGGACCATGTGATCTCCAGAGGTCCCTTTCAACCTAAATTACTCTATTCTTCCCTAAAACATTACACATGTATTTGTGTGTGCTTAGAGAGTGTGAATGTGTGCATATGCATATTTATTTTTATATTAAGAGCTTGTGTATGCAACAGAGCCAAAAAGCAGAGGCCACACTTTTTCTTGGTGGATCAAATGTGTATATTTGTAGAATAAGTTGATCTTGAGGTAATATTTAGTGTTAAGAAGGGAGCAGCAGACGTTGGTCCTTAAAGAATTGTGAAAATATACTTGCTGCCACCTAGAAATGCTGTTTGCTCATTTCTTGCCTTTGTCTCAACAAAGAAAATAGACTATCTTTTGATTTATTGGCAATTTAATTCCCTTTCAGGTTCTCGGTTTTTGCAGTTTGGGCAACATATATAGCCTTGACAAGGAAATACGTGGATCTGAGATATTTTTTAAGTGGCCCTTCTAGAATTTTCTTCACAGAAATCATGGAATCTATTATTTTGAGATTCTGTAGAAGCTATTCTTTAAGGAAATTCAATTGAAGTCTTTATGCACCCCTTTAATAATGGCAGGATCCCTTTTGTTTTATCTCTGGGCTACTGAAAAATAGGCCAATAAAACCTTTTTGCCTCAGAGGTTTAAGAGGGATATGCACAGAGCCACTTATGTGTGTAATCAGTGTTTGTTTGTGTGGCTGAGATCAGCCTGTGCTCTGGGGAGGCAGAGGCATAACCCTGCTCCCCCACGTGTGTTTGGGGATGGGTAACCGTTGGCAGCTCCTCCACACACACTTGGCCATTATTAGCCCAAAACAGGCGAGAATAAGGCAGAGAAAAGTGGAGGAAGATTTATTGACTGACTAAAATACTGAAAGTGAGGCCTCGGCCAGCTGTGGCAGAGATAATTGTGGGGTGTTTTGTGAGCGTTACTTTGATAATTTTCCAAAGCAGGCAGTCTGGCTTGCAGGCAGTGACTGTGTCTTTGATTTTGGGACAAGCAGGAAGAAGTTGCTTGACAACCCATGCAAAATATTTAACTGCAAAGAACAAACAAGACTCTGGACAGGCAAATAAACAGTGGATTAATTTATGAGATTTTAATGATGGAAGAAAAGCCCATTAAATCCAGGCATAAACAGTTCACATGGAAGCAGCTCAAGACCATGGAAACCGAGCAAGGAATGCCTGTGTTGGGAAAGCACACAAATGTCCAGGGCATGTGCTGGAGGGAAGACCTGCTTGGCTTGGGAGCCTGGCACAGCCCAACACAACACTTCGCCTGATGCTTTGGGTCCAGCCTGAGGAGGATTGTGAGGTGGGAGATGAACATTTTCAGGTTCAGATGGCAACACTTTCATGCTTGCACGTAGCAAGACCTCCTAATCCCTACAGCACAAGTCGGATCCTAGAGGCTGTCCATGATGGATTTTGTAGGACAGCAGTTGGAGGCGATGCTCCCAGGCAATGTCTTCCTTGTTGGCAGCTTCAGTCCAAGAACAATTCCCCTCAGTGATGCTGCTGCCTCCCCTCATCCCCAGGGCTGAGATCAGGCTTAAAGTTTTGGTGATTCAGGAACAGATTCACAAGCACATTGCTGCCTCAGGGGTGGGTCAGGCAGCTCATCATGGTAAAATGTCAGCTTCAGCTGACTAATTCTTTGCCATGGTGAATTTGTACATCATAGATACTTTGCTAGATAGAAAGGGATTTCTGCTCCCAAGATCTGAGAGCTGGAAAACTGTATAGCTATGAACTAAGGTGAATTGAAGCAAACCAAATTATACCAATTATCTCTTGTGTCTTCCACTTCTTTGGAAGAATGAGGTTTTTTTAGAGTAAAGTCACTTTAAGCTGATACAAGGCCATGCTGCTGCTGAGATGGGACATTTCTCTCCCTCCTCTCTCTGACTTCCCTTTCCCACTCCCTATATTTGTGCTCACAGTAGCAGCTATGTGGAGGGATCAGACAATTGGTTTAGCAAAAAAACAGTTTGCCGTATCTGTCCTTGAGGGGAACTTCCCATCTTACAAGTCCATTCTCTTATCCTGCAAAGGTTCTCCTTCCATGCCTCAATTTATCCATCAATACATTGGTAAACACTACTTAACCTCAAAGAAATATTATTTCAAATTTCTTTGAAAAGTTCCATTTGCAGTAACCGTGCAGTGTAAGTAAGAGTAGATACAAACATACATCTCTAGAATTTGAGTCCATAGAGGATGACTTAGCCAGTTCATTTATTTAACCAGTTCATGTTCCACAGATGAGAACATGCCCCTTTGTGTTTGATTTGATCTTAATTTTTCAACATGCTTCTCAACAACTACTGTCTTCCACCAAAGAAACAAGAATTTGAATTTGAAGGAGCAATTTCCTAAGGTTAGTAGGGAATGTTTGGCCATGTAATGGTTCTGAAAGGAAGCTTTATTATCAAAGAAAAAACAGCTTTAACAGAGATGAAACCTGGTAGCAGCTTACACTTTCTTTAGGTCCTTCTCATTTTTCTGCTTCTTTCTTAATCGGCTCTACTGCCATTGTACAGATATGCAAGCAGGGCCTCACCCCACAGGGATCAGGTGTGTGGACATTAACAACAGGAAATGCTCTGGCTGAAACTGTGGCTCCACTGTGATGATTAGTTGAATTCTCCATTTGATTTCAGTACGGCCAAGAGGAAGAGACCATGGAAGGGAAGAGGCATGTTCTCTTTAATAGACTTTTACTGGGGCTCTTGGAACATGATGTACCCCAAACCATTAATAATAAAGGAAAGTGCAAGTCTTTATTGTTCTTTTTCCTCAGATAAACTGTAATGCAAATTATGTCTATTTGTCTATTTGATGTGTTAAGAGGATGAAAGGGATAATGCTGTCTCTAAAACCACTTGCTTCTCTTTAGAAATTATGTACCCATTACTCTTTCCAGCAGCTGGGCTAATTAAGAGGAGCTAAAATACATCCCTGTTTTCGTTTTACTCAATGTGCTTACTTTATGGTCACAGACCTTTGCTGAATAATTAGACTGCAGCTTCTACAGAGTCAGTTAGCATCCTTTTCTGCCAGTAGTGTGTGCTTTCACACAGTGGCAAGTGAGAAGAGGCAGAAAGAAAGGATTTCTATTTAGAGAAAATCAAAGCCAGTGGAAGAACACAGGAGGAAATCTACAATACTAAGTGGAATCTGTCCACTTAATAAATGCACACTAATTCAACTGTCTTTTTTAAATACCCCACTCCTTTAGTTTCTTCTCTGTATTTATGACCTGGCATTTGTGATCTTATTATTGGCACTGTGGCCTTGTGGCTTCATCTGAGAAAAGCTGTGACAGGAAGAAATAGCCAGGTTAAGGCTAAAACTCAGAGGTTGCCACCTTACCCTTCAGGCTTCGATTCTTTCTGGGACAGAAGATCTTATTCTGGGCAGAAAAATTATGCTAGTATGATCGTGAACAGAATTTGTTTGTGCTGCGAGACAAGGAACAGGAACAGGTAATGAATGTAGAACTTTCGAGTTAGTGACTTCTGCCATAGGGGAGAATGTTTGGAAGTTTGCAGAGAAGAAGCGGCTGCAGTATTGAAATTCATGACCACATAGCAGGAGATTGTGCTCGTATCCTAAACGTACAGGAGTGGTGCTGGACCTGTTTTGAGGGTTTGCCTCTTGTAATGGTGTGAGACCTGCAACATGCTGACAACTTACTTGCACTTAATGTTGCCCAGATAGATATAGTCCACAGACAGCAACAGCCCTCCTCAAATTTTACTCCTTGTAGCTCCCCTGGAGTGTGCAGTCAAGCCCTAACCAAGGATTGAAGATGCTCTCAGCCTGCCAGCCTTCTGTGCCTGCTGATCGCTTGCCTCCCTGCCCTATGGCCTTCCTTCCAGCTTGCCCCCACCATGTCCCTGGTCTTGCAGGAGGGAGAGGGGCATCCACATGCCCAAGGGAGGTCATGCTGCTGACAACTGCATAGTCCTGTGGTGGTGAGGAGTCCTTCAGGGCTGGTGGAGAGAAAAATCCTGGGCATTGGCAGGCTTGCAGGGACTCCTGGGAGCTACTTGAAGAGGCCTCAGGGTCAAAAGTGAGTAACCCCAGCTTTTTTTCCCAAAATAAAAAGCAAGTCTCTTTCCCTTTGTCCATGTTAGGAACCTAAACATGTGAACTGAAGTAACCCATTTGCTAAGATTGAATGCATCTGGATGTGTCTGAGTGCATCTGGCCTTCACTTCTCTAGACAGAGGCTGGAGGGGGAGGGGAGGAGAGGTTGGGAAGGGTTTAGATAGGCAGAAACACACAAAAACACACATATATTTTTAAGGAAACATGAGTCACTTGCACTCCAAGTTTATTCCAAAAAATAAATTCCCAGACCGCCCTGACTCCTGCCCCCAGCTCTCGAGGCAGGCACTCTGCAACTGGGTGTGATAGATATGGATAAAAATTGGATACATCTGTGGGGAGGAGACAAAATGCTATTTTCCAACCTGCCCTGACATGTTACGGCCACTGCACTTTTGAGTCGCTCCCCTGTCTCTGACAGCCCCTCCCGCTGTGGCTGGAGGGGAGTTCCTGGCCCCTCATGCTGCCAGCTGTGTGCTGGGCAAGTGCCACCAGCTGATCCACCACCAGCAGCAGGGATGGCAAGGAAGGGCAGGGGGCAAGAGGGACAGCTCACATCCAGGTGTCCTGCAGGCTCTTCTCACACTGCTCCTGGTGCATGAGGGTGTTGGAGGAACCAGCACCCTCCCTCCAAAGCTTGCAGCCCCACAGCCCTTGTGTCCCACTGCCCATTGTTGTCCTTCCTCCTGCCTCCCCTTGTCGCTGCTGCCAAGGGGACTCAGTGTTGGAATTCTCTGCAGACCAGATTCTTGCCATGAGAGAGATGTGCTGCCCCTGCAGGGGGATTTATGCCCACCCAGGTGCCTGACAGACACAGCCTATGCCCGGGAATGCTCTGCCACTGACAGGGGTAGCTCTGTGCCACTCCAGCACATGCCATGGAGCCGCCTCGCTTGACCAGTGTGCAAGGTGGCACACGTCTGAGGGACAGGCCACTGCAGGGACAAGTCAGTGCATGTGTCACAGAGGTGGGGAGAAGCTCTCTGTACTTGTGACCCAGGGGAGCTTTAGCAGGAGGTCAGCCTCCCAGGACGGCTTCAGCTGCTGCTGGCCAGCCTGGTGGGTAGACAACCCTGGTCATACCTGTTCCCTGCGTCCTGAGGGGTGGGCAGAGAGGGCACTCTGGAGGCAGACCCTCTGCCGTGGCCCCTGGTGAGGGGGGCTCAGAAGCACCATCCCTGACACCAGTTCTTTATAGTCATACAGATCCGAGTGCCTGCCGATCTGACAGCTCCCCTGGTAAGGGGAGTCAGCAGTGCCGAGATACGCAGCAGCTTCAGGGGTGGGTGACTTGAGGGCACCTCGCCTCCCAGTCCTTAGGGCTGCAGCTCCCAAGGAAGCAGCCCACGATGCTGACAGCTGGCTGCTGCAAGCAGGTCCGGACACCTCCAGGTGTAAACAGCCCAGGTTCGTGGCCATAACTACAGCAAATTTGCACTCAACAGTAAATGCTTTTTGCTCAACCTTATCAAGATAATACATGCTGGTTCAGCAGAAACTGGAATGGGGCTTGAGTATAAAAAAGATCATTCTGCTTTAACAAGGCTTCCCCTTTGAAAGAATAATATTGGCAGAACTAAATCCCAGATTGGAAACAATGTGTGGGTTTTGTTTTCTTTTTTTCCTTCACTTTTTTTCTCCCTTGCCTTCATTCTTGGTGTTGGGGCTGGAGAGGAAAATCTCTGTCTTGCCAAACTAAACAAATTACACTTTACAATTCAGAGACTTAAATGCCTCTTTTTATCATCATTTCCGTGGCACTGAGTGTTGAGAAAATAAAGGGAGTAATAAGCAAAGTGATTATATACCTTTTTCTTGATGGCCATTGGCAAACAAATTCAGCCAGTTGTTTCTCTTTAAGGCTATTAAGTTTGCCTGAAAATCATTCCTGGGTAAACCTACACACACACACACACTCCAAGCTGACAAGAAAAAAAATACATAAAGCAGAGCCCCCTCTTTCTATTATTGCTGTCCCTGCAGATCCCTCTACTTCCCATGACAGCGCATGAGATCAAACCCCTCTAACCACACTGAAGGAAAGGGACTCATTCGACCATGCCGGGAGCACACACGCTCTCTTACAGTACCTCTTGGCAAGCAGGAGATGAGCAGGAGCTGGAGAAGAGTGAGTCCTACAAGTGTCCAGGGTGCTGGCTCCATACTGCCCAGGCCAGTGCAGCGGTGTGACTGTTCGGGAAGGGAAAGCAGGCAAACAGCTTTTACTGGGACCTCATCAGCTCCAGGCTGCGAGGGATCTCGGATTTCAGACCTCAGCACGCTCCCATCCTCACCAGAGGGGAACTACCTTCAAGAGACTTCTCAGGCGTCCAGAAGCACACGTCACCCCAAACCTCTCCAACTGCTGCCTTAACCCTTTCTGGACTCTGGCAACAGATCCCTTTTGTGATGGGTTTATTGGCTCAGTGCTCAGAACGGAGATAGCAACTTTCCTTATGTAAAGAAAGATGTTTTAAAGGGGGGAGAAAGTGAAATGCACATATCTCTTTATTCGAGCCATCCCAGTTGCTGCGGGTGAGCTGAAGTTACAGACATCTCCAGAAGGAGGCACTTTGTACTTGCTCCCGTTGGGCTTGCAGGGGCTGATGCAGCACGGGGGGTGGCAAGGCTGCGTGTGGGGTGGGTGCAGAGAGGGATTCCTGTGCCACACTCCCGCGGTTGGGCAGCCTGGCCAAGTGACATGGTTCACTTTACGACGTGCTTAAAATAGCTGTGCATTTTTATGGCGGGGCAGATGAATGAATGAGTCTCAGTAAAAGTTCACTCCACAGTGGATGAAAACCACAACACACAAAAGGAATCACTTGGCATACATGTGCTTGTGCTAGTCAAAATCTTTTTACAGAGTCCATTTCTGCCAGGGAATGCAATTTTGGCAAAACTGAAATGTTTTGTCGGAACATGTTGATATTGAGGAAATGTTTAATCCAAACAAAGGAGACCATTTAGTTTGGATTTTATCTTTGTGTCATATTTTGTTTTGCCTTTTCTATTAGCACATGCTACCAAATGTTTTCTGGTTCAACCCATATTTCATAGCAGTATACCTAATTTTCTCTTATATTTTTCTTGAACAATTTTTTAATACTTTCCAAAGAACACATTTTTTACCTCAAACTCAGACTTTCTCAATTTGATTTCTATAGCAAGATTTCAAAATTTACATATATTATGAGGAGAAAAATTGAAAAATTGGCATTTGCTTTGGAGTAGGAAATCAAGTAACCCAAAAAGATTTAACAAATACCTACATCAATTTGTAAAACTCAGGCATGTTGAGCAGCCTCAAAAATTTGAGAGCAATCGCCAATGGAAATCTTGAGTAGTTCAGTGCAGTGCAAAATCCCCTACACGTTCAGGTGGTCTTTCATGGGGTGAATTCCTTCAACCAGACAGCTCTTTCGTTTAGGCTTGTCTGTCTGCTAACCTCTTGACTTTACACTGTGAACAGTCTTTTTAGGGTTTGTGCACCTTCCATATAAAACAATACCAAAGTATTCATATTAATCTTTTTCTCCAAATCTCTTAACACTGATACAAACCCACCATTGAGAATACCAATAGAAGAAGACTTGAGATAGGTGCCAAGATTTTAACCATTATGGCACATAATCCTTGCTGAGCCAGCCTGGCTGCTACCCTGGGTGCTTGGCAGCTCAGGAAGAGGCCACTAAATCTCTCCAAGTCCCACTGGGCCTTATTATGACTCAGTTACTATGTTCTCCTGGAGCCCTGGATGGATGTCTCTTGCCCCAGGGTTCTGAAACTCTGCCTTGGTGGTGGTCCCTTGCTCCTTTCTGTTCATTCATATATATGCTCTAAATTCCTTTCTAATTCCAGCTTTGGTTTCCTCTAAAAAGCCATTGCTGGTCATTGGCAAAAGGAAAAAAACTGAGGAAAAGAATGAAGCCCCAAAAAGTAGATGAAAACAGTGAAAACGGGAAGCTCTTGTATCTTCACAAAGAAACACTAAGCTGTTTTAAAGCCCGTGGTATCATGATTAGTTTATTTCCTAGCCATTATTTCCAGAAAGCAATTAAATTATTTAACCTAGTAAGACCTTTTTGCACTGAAAGCTGCCTTACAGATGTCTGAGGCTTAGATATCTCTGAAGGGGAGGCTCATGAAGATGTAAGCCAAAGTCTGGGTTTGGTGTGTAAAGTGAATGGAAATCCCAGAGCACTGAATGAGGATGGACACAGGGAAAAAGAGTGTTAAGGCCAGACATAGAACACTTAATACTTGCTTTCATAAAGACCAGAACCACTGGGGAAAATATACCCACAAGGGCCATAATTATTCATTTGAGTCAGTTCCTGTGGTGAGACATTCAACATGGTGGAAAAGTAGATGAAGTTATGTCTTTGTCCTTTGCAGGGAGCAGCTCTGCAGGTACACCTTCTGTTCTAGGGTGGAAAAGTGGCCCTTCTGTTCTAAGGAGGTGTGAACTAAAGGGTTAACTGGTAGATTTATGACATCTATTTTTCTTTCTTGTCTCTGAGGGAATGTAATTATGCCACCAGAAGATATAAGCACGCTTGGCACTGCTCTACAGTGCTTAGCACCTTGTAAAATCAGTTTAGTTGGTGGATCCTTAGAGAACGGCTCAGCAGCCAAACCAGAGAATTCAGTCATGATCCCACAAGTTTGCACATGACCTATTTACATGGGTGTTATGGTTTTAGTAGTGGGGAGGGGGCCATAAAGATGAGTCCTGTGAGAAGGTTCTGGAATTCTTCACCATTTCCAGCAGAGCCAATCTCTGATGGCTCTGAAGATGATGAACGTGCCACTGGCCATGTCTGGGCCAATTAGAAAGGGTGGGTACACCTCTGTGATGACATATTTAAAGAAAAATCAAAACAAAGTGTTCACGCAGCTGCCTTTAGTTAGAGAAGGTGGAGGATGTGAGAAGATGTGAGGGAAAACAACATGGACACACCAAGGTCAGTGGAGAAAGAGGAGGAGGAGGTGCTCCAGGTGCTGGAGCTGGGATTCCTCTGCAGGCCGTGGTGAGCCCATGGTGAGGCGGGGTGTCCCCCCTGCAGCCCATGGGATCCACAGGGGATGCAGAGAGATCCACCCGCAGTCCATGGGTGAGGTGCCAACGTTGGAGCGGGGAGATGCCAGAAGCCGCAGCAGCCATGGATGCCAGAAGAAGCCACAGGAGCTGTAAATGCCAGGAGAAGCCATAGCAGGTGCAGCCCAGTGAGAGACAGAGACTGAGATAAAAGTCGCGCAGTTTCTGAAGGAGGTGACCACGCTGGAGCGGGTGGATGTTGGAGGAAACTGCAGTCCAGGTGGGAGACCTGGTTGGAGGGAGAGGGGCCCCTTGCTTCCAAGCTGGAGCAGTTTGTCCTTAGAGGACTACACCCTGTGGGTGAGTAAACCCACGCCATATTCACAGAGAACTGTCTCCCATGGTAAAAGCAGAGGGAAAAAACTCCTCTCCTTAAGCAGGGGAAGAAGATCCTGGAAATGGACTGACCTGAACCCCCACACCCTGCCTCCCTCGCACTGTTGGTGGGAGGGAGGGAGAGAGGGGTGGGGAGGGAAAAGAACAGTGTCTTTTAAAAGTTTAGTTTTACTTCTCATATCCTCCTTGTAACTCTGGTAGTAATAAATTTCACTTTGCAACTTAAGTTGAGCCTGCTTTGTCCTTGAAGCATTTTCTCCCAGTTCCTTATCTCAGCTCAAGGACCCTTGTGTTAATTCCCTTTTTTTCCTCCTTTCTCGTTCCCTCCCCTGCCACAGCTGGGCAGAGGAGGGAACAAGTGAGCGCCTGCCCTGAGTGCCTGGCACTTAGCCAGAGTCAAACCATGACAATGGGTCGTCTGTTGGGATGTAGCTTTAGTCCCAGGAATCACTCTGGGCAACTTACACAGTGCTCCTGAATGCACTTCTTGCATTCCTATTGAGAGGCAGGGACCAAACCAGGCGCAGTGCACCAGCCAGATATTTCAGGTTGCATGTAATCCCCCATGAAAGAAACCTAAAAGCTCTTAACCATGTGTCTGTGCTGCTGAGGAATCTCACTGTAGCATTTGGCTTCAATGTTTGTATCTGCCTTACTGTTGAATGTAAATGTTTGGAAAGCACATTCCACTGAAACTGAATTGTAAAACAGAGTGCTGCAAAAACTGATAGTTATAGTGTATTAATAATAATTTCTAAGTACCTAGCAATCCATTTCAACCTAGAGTAAAGCAAGACCTTTAATAAATCATAATTGACCACTGAGTGAATAACTAATATGCAATTAATACCATTAGCTCATGTTTCTAATAATTTGCCATGAAATCTGAAAAACAGTGTGTGGTCCAACCTGCAAGAACAGAAAGAATGCCACCATTTTATACTGGGAAAAAGTGACATACAGGGATATGAGCTGAGGCACATATCCTGGAACAGTGGCAGGTCCAGCACGGAACACAGTAACTTCATCCCATTTGGTACTTGTAGCTCTGGACTGTCCTGCTTGAGAGTACTCAATGAAGAATAATTAAAGATGGATATGTAGTTCTGAACAAATTCAATTTGCACTTGAAATAAAAATGATTGCTTTTCAGTCTTTAACATTTTAGTGAACTTTTTATTTCCCCCCCAAATTATGGATATCTCTAGTTTCTGTTATGGGGACATTGCCAGAAAAATTTCTGCTTTTGTGACTTCTGCTCAGACAATTCTGTCCCAAATGGTCTTGATCATCTTCCAAAGCTCCAGAGGTTCTTCAAGAAGGAAATCTGTGATTTTCAATGTTACTCATTTCTGCTACTACTGATTAGATGCCTTCACAGGTCATCCTTCTTATAAGAACATTTGGAGCCCATTTCTCTTTTTACGGGCAAGATTTCCACTTCACTTGAGGAGTCTTTTGCCAAAGAAAGAGTTTGAGTCATCTAGACTCAAACATGCTCCCAAGAGGGTTGTTGGACTTAGATCTTGAACTTTAGTGACTGCCCAATAATACGCATCCCACTCAATATATGAAGAAACCACTGGAAAGACATCATAAAAGAAAATGGACCCATTAAGGGGGAAATTAATTTCAAATGAAACTCAGATCTGTCACTTTAGGAGTAACATCAAGAGAACATAATGAAACATTAGTACTAGTATTTTGCTTCTCCCTTTAAAGCATTGTTGTCCAATGGAGGGGGTCCTTTTAGAGTACAGATTATAAAGTGTTTGCTTTTAAAGTAAAGCTTTTAAACTAAATTCCAGACCTTACTGTAATATCTGAGGAACATTTTATAAGTTCCTAGGATTATCAAGAGTACACTTTGCCCTTTGGGCTTCAAGTTCTGCTGAACATATGCAATGCAAATATCCAGCATTCATGAGTTACATTGGGATTGTGGCAGCCTACCCACACAGGCACCTATGGATAAGGGCACTTTGTTTGGCTTTTTCTGGCCTGAGCTCTGCAAAATATTCCTGTCTCTCTGTGGGGTGTTAATCCTCAGTGACTGAAGCATCACAGTCCAGGAGAGCCTAACTGGATGTGAATAAAAGGAGCCAAAAGACGTAGGAGCTGCAGTGCCAGCACACAATACAGCCCTTGACCTAATGGGACATGTAATGGCAAGGATAATGCTTGTATTTGTTAGAAAGATTTTGTCAGGAAAATTGAAACAGTTTAAAGTTTATGATTCCAAATATGTTTCTAGACAGGTCAAAAGCAAAATATGGCCAGAAAAATACGACTGCTTAATGGCACCTACCAAGCAATATGCTTTTATTCAGTTATTATTACATGTCTTTGTCTGGATGTTTTTTTCAGTGATTCTTCTGTTTCGCTGTTGTATGCAGTCTATGATAATCTTCACCATAGCAACATGTAAGAACAGAAAGAGGTGGAAGATTTGGCTTGAAATTAAAACTAGCCAGTAGTCAATCCTACTTAACAATCAGTCAGACACTGCTATTACTGTCTAAGGGGATAATAAAAAAGGCCTGCAATTATTTATTTCCCTGTGTGGAAATTAGCTTGTAGATTCAGTCATTCTTGTGATACACATTTTTGGTTTGAAGGTTAACAAATAAGGCTTTCTATGTTAATGAATAAAACTTCTAGTCTATATAGCAAATTCAAATTGATCACCAAAACATCAGAGATACAGAAGATTAGGAACTGTTTTGGTTTTATTTAAGTTGGACTTACATTTTATGGTCTTGGGTATGTGTGAATCAGGATGGAAGCCAAGAAAAGAGTAAGGTTTGGGGACAGAAACTGAGAAGGCCTGCCTAGCACTGCAGCATGAAGTCCAGTCAGATGAATGTATGCATAAAGTAAAGGTCAGAAAAATGTAGGTGGGAAGCAATTGGTGGAAGGTCAGCTTTTCAGAGGTGCTCAGTATCTGTTTTTTCAAACTGTAAATGTAAAAGTGTAGCAATTCTGGAAATACAATTCACACAAGCTGTAACTGCATTGCAGCTAGATAATGCAGATAATGGAGTGATGTAAGACTTGAGCAGTGCTGTCTAACAAATTAAGAGCTTAGTCTGAAGTACAGGTTTTTTGTGATCTCCTTTTCTCCTTCCATTGATCCCCATTAAAACTGAAATTAAGGCCCACTTTTTCTGTCTGTAGGTCAACTTTGCCAAAATGTCCTTAGGAAGGTTCTGTGCAAACATCTATCAGGGAACAACAGTGAAATTCTAATAACAAGGAGTAACAAAACCATTCACCTTTTATGCAGTTGTTTTACATGTCATACAAGTAAATAATCTGGAAATGTACAGTAACACACCATTTATCTTCCTGATGCAAGTTTTGGGAGTTCTGCCATTCATCATTTAACACCATCTCACACTAATCAGTTCTCAGGTTTTTTTGTACTTCTCCCTTGGTTGACTTGACTGACCTTGACAAAAAGGGAGAGACTGAAATAAGATGACAAAGATGATAAAAAGAAATATATATATAATGTTTCAGAAAGAGAGAGCAAGATTACTCCAGCTAATAGATGAAGTGCTAAGATCTTTCAGACCAGTAGTCCGTTCTGAGAACAGTTGGACAAGGTCACCAGGGGATTGCAAAATTTGATCTCATGTTATAAAAATATATACTGCTCAAAATCTCAGGGTAATCTGCAGTCATGTCATCAATTTTTATTAAAAAATGAGTCATCTCCATCTTCAGCTACTACAAAACCAAATGTTGAGAAGCAAGTTGCTGAAAAGTAGCATTTTATCTACTTTTTCTGGTCCTACCAAGCACTGATGTGCCAGTTGACAGTCCTGATGGTCCTGCTCCCACATATTTATCCTCCATGTCATCCTTGTCAGCTTTGAACTCCAGTGTGCCAGACTACAACTGATATTTCACTTAAAAACTTACAAGACGTTTCCTAATAATTTTTCTTTTATTATTTTTTAGGCAGTGATAGTGGGACGTGAATCGGATCATGTATTGTTAAATACTGTCCCTCAGTATTTAAACTGTGCGTAATTCTGAAGCACAAATCCCACCCACTGCTCTTACATAATTCTTAGGGGAAAATGTGATTTGCATCTGTGAAATCAGCAACTGTGGCACTTTCCAGGAATGCATGCTCAGTGAGTATATATCAGGAAATCCCCCTCTGTGTATTGAGTACCACAGGAAAATGCATCTTGGTATATTTCTGTTACTTATGTAGCTATATAAACTGAGAAGGTGTAGAAGATTTATAAGCTGTTACTCAAGTGAAAATATCCTTTATACAAAAAGCATCAACTAAAAATTTTATTCAAGGTAATAGAAGACCATGTATAGCTCATAAGATGTCTGTTCAAAATATCCATGAAGATACTACAGAGTGCTGATTGGAATGGTATTTTAAGCTCTGGCCTAGTAAAGACTTAAGTATGTGCCTACCTTTGGTTACATCAGTAGTGTCACTGAATCCAGAGGGTCAAAATGGCTGCTTTAAGTTTTTGAAGCCTGAAAATACCAGTGGATAGCCATAACTGAAACTGCGAGAAGTGACAATGCCAAGGATCACGTGGAAAGCTTTCTGCCCAAGCCCTGGAATGGCTGGGCCTCCCTCACCTGCAGAGATGTGCAGCATTGCGATCAGTCCTGCAGCTGCTGCCCTCGGCCTTCATTTTGCAGTGTGCTGCCTGCTTTGTACAAGAAATAAAAAGAAATAGATGCCATCAGAGCTGATTTCTCTCTGGGTTACCAGCAGACTAGCACCAGAACATGGCTTCAGAGACTCTGGAAGAGTGATGGGAATATCTAATTTCTAAACCGTTCAACATACAATGTTAATAGGTGTATCAGAGTTTTTAGCAAGTATTTATGTAGCAGCCTCCAGGATTAGAAATCAATGCTGCTGCTTCGCTTCAAAGATTGAAAAAACTCAGTTGAAACCAAGTAAAAGATTTTTCCCCACCGTTGTTGCTCCCCTTGGCTTTTAGCATTCAGTGGTGTGCAAGTTGACAGAGAGGGTATTGATTTTTACTACTTTGAACATTTCTTACTAGAAAAGGAGTAGTAAAAAGGAGTAGAAAAGAAATAATAGCAATTCTTGTTTTCTCCAGCATGGCTTTGATCTTACAAGTTTGAGCAGTAAAAGAAAGGAATAGTCTAGTCCACTGCACTCTCTCCTGCTTGAGAATCCACCTTTCTCCATCCTTGTTATTATTTCTCTATCTTGAAGCCACAATGAGAGCATGTGCCTCATGACAGCACAGGTTTAAACTTCCTTTATGAGACCTTCACAAACTCCCATCACACTATAACTAGCAAAATCATTCAAGGAAAGAAAAGTCCACACAGAAAAATCTGCTTCAAGTAGTTTAAACTGCTTCAGGAAGGAACTTAGAAGGGCCAGTCTTGGATCCAGTAGAGAATTTTTAGTCTCTGCTACAGAGTATTGACTATTGGGGGGGGAGGGGGCTGTTATTCCTATGTATTTGGTTGTCTCCATAATACCATTGTTTATATTCAGACACTGTTTTCTGTATGAAGAATCCCTTGGCCATTGACATTTGGTTTAGATTTTTTTTCATGTATTTTTAATCAAAAGAAAACTTGATGCAAAGCCAGGCAGATTGCGCTGGTTTGGGTTGCCGTTCATCATGAAGCAAAATATTGTCTGCTTCTGCAAAGGGTACCTGCTAGAACGGTGGCAGGATCTGGCCTTTGGTGCCAGCCCTGCTCTGCTGTTCTAGCAGAGTAAAGCCTTAGTGGCCAGCAGAGATGAGCTGCTTGATGTGTTTTGTGATTTTATCAACCAAAATAAGCCACATGGGCCTCACTGTAAACAAATAAATTGGAAAATTAAGATGCATATGAAAGGGATGTGCATATTCCCAGCTATCTGGAATGTATTTGGTATTATATCATCCTCTTCCTCCCTGTGATCACAACTGAGGTAGACCCAATGCTTTCTTTTACACCTTTTCCCTTTGAAGTATGACCTATCAACTGCAAAAAGAAGAAAACATAAATCAAAACGCCTTAATAAACAGTACTCAAAAATAAGTTGGTGAGACTTTTTTTTTTCACTGTGTTTAGGCACAGAGTAAAGATTTTAATCAGTTTAAGATTCTTTTATAAGGTCACAGTGCTCAATGTGATTAACTAGATATGAAATTTGGCAGGCAATACATTCATAATATGATCTAATCATGTTTGGTAGTATGGGGAGGGAAAGGAAGAAATTGTCTGAAAGAAGATTGCTTAAAAGTTGGCAACCTTGCAAATACTGTAAGTTCTCTATGGAAATCTCATCAGAATGATGAGCCAGCCATCTTTTCCAAGCTTGTGCAGAAATTTTCCTTTCAAAATATTTGTGCCTGAGAGATAATGGATGACTTCTATTACTGGATGGCTCCTGCAGTGCACTTTCAGGACTAACCTGAAGAATCCCCTGCTATTTCATTATTGGACCACAAACTGCTTTGCCAAAAAGCCTCACTCCTCAATCCTTTCCCTTTTTTTTTCAGGCCTAGGGCTCATAGATCTGCTGGAATATTGTCACATAAATGCAGTCAGGCCAGACAAGATTAAGTATCCTCTTTGTATTGCATTCTGCCTCCAGAAATAACCAGATAATTCCTTATTACTTCAACAGATAAAACCAGTAAACTCATTGGGATAACCTTTCTAGCTCACAGTTCTATCTTGTTCTCCACTAATAAAGGCGAACTCAGCGCCTGAAGTGTTTTTGGTTTAGTAATTATACTGCTTACCTCTTGCAAGCTATATAATATATGTTTAATTCCTCTTTTAAACTTGTTAAGGTTTTTCATCCAGAAATGTGTGGTGGAATTGATCAATTATCTAACTTACTTTGCACCAAGAAAAATTTATCTAGTCAGGTTGGAACTTCCTACATTCTCTTTCATTGATTTACCCTTTGAGTCCTAAAAACCAAGACAAACAGTTAAACCATGCCTCTCTAACATTTTCTTGACTTCCCAGGTTGCTGTTTTTTGTTAAAACAATGCTTACCAGTTTTTTAATTGCCACCAATAGACCAGTTAATATTCTTTACCCTGTTTCACCCCTTTTCCTCTCTGTCCTTAAGTTCCACAATATCCATTTGAAATGCAGTGATTGGGATGAGGTTAGTATCCCATTTCACTGATTAGATCAAAGCATTGCATTACTCCCTTGATCCTGCTCTTCTCTGTCCATTCTTGCTGGCGTGCTGGTATGCAGCTGCCACTCTAGTCACCACTTTTTAGCTTGCCCAGAGCAGGACCCAGCTCATTTGCCTGTTCTTTCTTCCTCTCTCTCAGACAGTTTTGACCCATAAACTATTTTTATGAGCCATGCTCGTTTAAATTTATTTCTGTCCTTCTATAAGGCAGCTCAGAAGAGGCTGCAGGGAAGTGTGAGCTATGACAACTTCCCATCCGCTACCCACTGCTTTACTCTCCTGCAAATTCACTGGATTTTTGTCTTGCAATGCCCCTTACTCTTCTGAGCCCAGAGCTCCTCCCAGCACCAGCACAGCTGCCACTGTCCTCATCTGCTGCCTCAGATGGTTCCTGCTGAATTTCTGTCTTCACCTGTGCAGTACCATTATTTATGATGTGGATCTCACATGCAGCCCTATTAGCATAAGCCATCATCGTGAACATCACCAACTTTTAACACTGGAATCTTTTTTTTTTTTTTTAATGTGTCTTCATACCCTTCTTCCCCATAGGTTCAAATATGCAGGCACTAGGTCCCATTGCAACATCAGTATCAAGTCTCTAAAATTCTTGCACCAAAAATATTGCTTATATCACAAATGAGAAATAATAGCACTACGGTCAGTAAAGAATGATTCATCATTCTGTAAGGGTTTGGCAACATGACAAAGGGAAAATATTCAGGAAAAGAGAGTATTTTCCCAGTGTTGGTTAAATGTTCAATAAAATAAATATGATCTCCCTAGAGATCACAGGCAATGAACATCTAATTTTAGCCTTCACAGAAAAGTGTCACTGTTCCTTTTATGCTTTGTAACCCCACAGCATAAGGGATGTATTTGTCCAAGATTAATAATCTAGGTAGTGGGTTTCCCAGGAAAGATATTTACCATTGCTACACTCTTTTGACTCTTCATAAATTTACGCATGGGTGTTCTGAGTACTAATTGCCAGACAGTTATTTTGTGCAGCCTTGGCCACACACTGTTCATAGAATCATAGAACCATAGCATATCCCGAGCTGGAAGAGATCCACAAGGATCACCAAAGTCCAACTCCTGGCCCTTGACCAAAATAACACCCTATATGTCCAAGAGTGTTGTTGCAACACTTCTTGAACTCTGCCAGGCTTGGTACTGTAACCACTTCCCTGGGGAACCTGTCCCACTGCCCAGCCACCCTCTGGGTGAAAAACGTTTTCCTAATATCCAAATTAAATCTCTCTCGATATAGCTTTATGTTATTCCCTCAAGTTCTGTCACTGGTCACCAAAAAGAAGATTCTCACTATTGGAGATATTCTTTCTTTAGGATTTCAAATTGCCTTTGATTTACCCATTTATCTATTGTGTAAAATAACTTTTAATTTATGAAACACAGAACTAAATTGGTGATGAGCCAGTGTGACAGTGAATGCCATACCACACTCTAGGAGGACTTTTACTGGAAGCAGAACTCCTGCTTTGGAGCAGGTGCTTCAGTCCCAGGCATGAACTCTGGTGTCCAGAACTGTTCTGCGATGGAAAGTAGGGCTCTGAGCATCTCAGCAAGTGCCTGCCAGAAAAAAAGAGGTGTCACCCATTAAGACTTACTGACAGCCTGCCTAAGGGAAACACTTGGAAGGAAGGGCTGGCTAACAAGTGTTCATGAGCTTCTCCAACTTGTCTGCAAGAGAGAAGTGAAACATGCTTAACATCAGAATGAAAGGACCAGATGTTGGTGGTGGGCTGTATAAAACTGAGGAATTCACAAAGGACAGGAAATCTTAGCAGGTGAGAGGATCAAAGAAATGTTTTCACAGCAGAAGGTCTTCTCCTAATGTGTGGGAATAGGTAGTCAAAGCAAGCTGTTCTCCAGCAAGGAGGAAAAGACAGAGAGAAAAATAACATGACTGAAGAACAAAGTAAATTGTATTTATTGCTCAATTCAAATATCTGTCAGAAAAAAACCTAAGATACTTTTTTTTCTACTTTGTTCAGTAATTTTCTGCTTTTATGTTTGTTTTGATTTAAGTAAATCATTGTATTTTTTATGGCTTTACATCGACAGTGTTTACTTTCTCATGTCATGGGAGTTACAATATTATCTCAAACACCCTCCAGGCAGAAATGCCAGAAAGAGAGGCTCCTGCTCCCATGTCCCACAGGATGGCAGCAGCCAAGATGCCACAGCAACACTTCCGTAGGGGCACTTTGGGCACAGCAGTGGTCTGAAGAGGATAATAAAAAAGGGCACTTCTACAAACAGTGGCGTCCGACAACCAAGAAGGGAGGGCACCTTACAGAGGCCCAGTCATGACCCAGGGGCTGGCTGGTTTGGGCAGCTGCACCAGAAACAGGCAAACCCATCCTATGGGGGAGCATATGCAGTCAAAAAACCTCTCAAAGAGATGCTTGTCTTCATAAGGATAATGTTTACCACTGAATGGGTCCTGAAATGCTTTCTTGAATGGAGATGGACTGGAACATAATACCAAGATCATAATCTGGTTTAAATTGACCTGTCTAATGTAAGGTTTGAAAAGTTTTCAGATGTCTCCAGAAGTGTGGTTATTTCTAGCATAAGGGATTAGCTGTTGGGTTTTTCCTTATCCTTCTTTCCTAACTCAGCTTCTTAAACATATTATCCTTGTGTAATAGAAGGAAAAGATATGATCAAAATTGCATGGCTAACAATATGGCACAGTTCACAGGAGGAGGAAAGTTATTGATCAGGCCAAGTGATACCACTGGAAAAAACAGACAAGCTTTCAAGCACACAAGCATAAATGAGCCCAGAAGCTTGTCAGTTTTTCCCAACTATGTAACTTGGTGTAACAAGAGCTATTTCCTCTCCCTATGAACTGGTTTGTATGGATCCTCTGGGGGCACAGTATGGAGAATGTGCTGGGAGCAAGGGAGCCCACTGAAGTGGCCTAGCATCCCACTTTAAAAACTGGCACAGCCTTAGTGAAAAGTGCCTTTTTGCCCTAAAATTGCTCTTAATTCTGTCCACAATAAGATGAGTTACAAATAAAAGCATTTCTTCATGAGATCCAAAATAGGTAATACTGTCTCTAGATTTATGAAAGGCAAAGCTGAAGCTATGGAAGGAAAAAGCAATTTGAATTCATTAGGGAGGGACTCCCTCCTACATATCTTTCTCTCTCTTTCCCCCAGCAGCTAATTTCAGCCTTTCCCCATGCCCATCTGGCAGGGGTAGACCTGTCTATATCCTTTCACCTCGGATTTAACCCACAGGAGGGTTCAGCTGGGCAGATTACCACAGGCCTCAAGCCTGGTTTCCCCTGAAGCCTTCCAGAGAATGCAGGCAGGTCTGATCCCTCTCCCTGAAATCCCTATATTTCTTTTCTATCCAGGCAAAATTCTGATTATTCTTCATTAAAATATAGGTTGTTTGACTTTCCCTGCAGTGCGCCAGATATTATTTCCTACTCTTTTCTGACCACTTGCCCATGCACTGTGCTTCCTTCCACATCCTCCCACGGCCACACACGTGGAACTCTGTGTATGTGACCTTACACTGAGCTCCATACATCACAGTAATCCATACCTTAACAAGTGTGCTTGATATCAGCATCTCTGTGAGATAACTCCATGCATCTCCTGACTGGATTTTGACTGAAAGAAGACACCAAGGGAATTA
>VYZT01005050.1:30120-48717 GCA_013400735.1 Pomatostomus ruficeps | reverse complement strand
CGGCAATTGAAGATTTAGCATTGTTGACTGTGAATATCTTTCTTCTTAACACACTCAAGTAAGTATCCTACTCTCACGCCTCGTAGCAATTAATGAATGCTTTCTCACAGCCCTGAGCAAGGACATGATGACTATATCTCATTTTTTACTTGAGGGGCTGAGACAGATGGGCTGACAGATTAAGTTCACAAGTGTCTTTGTCAACATGGTCCAAACTTAGATGCTTAGACAATTTTTTTTTGTTTCTTCTTTTGTTTGCTTTTAAATTCTGTTGTTTTTTCTAGGTGCACCAGAGCAGACTCCCACTGGCTTCCAGTGATCATCCTTCTGGTCCAATCTTTGGATGCCAAGTGAGGAACCTGAAAAAACCAAATGCAAACAGGTGAAAAGCTTGGCTTAAGAAACCCAGATGAAGTGTTTGGGTTTTCTGTGCCACTCTTTAACAGAACAGTGGATAAAATCTGCTGGATTCTGCCTGTTAGAGCAGAAGGCATCCTCTCTTTCTTGTATGTCCTGATTTAATTCTCCACAATACTGCAGATTTCTGCAGGATGTAAGGCAGAGGTCTGACCACTTCTTACACCATAAGACAACATTTTACTAAGCTCTCCCTGCGTGTCATTTTGTACAAGATAAGCAAAGCAATTGGTAGAAATGGTTGTTTGGATGATGCGCCTTTGTTTGGGACTTTCAGTGCTCCCAGGAAACCCTGCTGTCTGAGCAATTGCTGTTTTGTTTTCATTCCATTCTTTTAAACATTCTGAGACCTTTCAAGCCCAGAATGAGCTGCAAGGTCAGCTTCTCAAGGCTGAGGGTGAGACGCACAGCTGGGCTGCTTGTGCCTTGGTGACTCTCCAGCCAGAAACTTCTGTCTTGACTGTGGCTCCTTTCTGACATTTGCTGAGATATAAGGAGAAGCAGAAAGGAGAAATGGCAAAAGGAAGTGCACAGTGAGTCTGTGCTCTCCTTGTTCCTTTTGGAGACAAATAAAAAAAGGCTTGAAAAGTGGGACATCTTCTCCCTCCTGAAAAACTTCCATTCTCTTCTTGTTTTTAACATTTCAAGCATCAGAAAGGTCAAGACTTATCTGAACTGCTTTCCCTTGTGGAAATGCAAGGATATCTGTGTTACTGGCTGTATAGAGCAGACTGAAATGAGTCTTCAGCAAATTAATACTTTTTTTCTCCAGCTGTCTATAGCAACGTTGCATTGAACATGTACTAACAAAAGCCAGAATTTTGAACAGCTGAGATAAAATTTACTTTTTCTCTAAGTTATTTGTGTATACCTTTATCATAAATATCATAATCCTATTAGTTCTTAAGCTGTCCAGAGGGTGTATCAGGAAAAAGAGTAGAGACAATGCCTGAATTTTTCACGTGCAAGGTATCTGCTGAGAAGAATATCTGTAAAATGCAAACACTTTTGGGCTTTCTTTATAGATAAAAAAGGAAAGCAAAGACATAGACTTACGTGTTCCTCCCTTGGCATCATCTCCAAAAGCTGGGAAAAGCTGTGGCTAAGTTGCCATGGAGGTATTTAAAAGGTGTGTAGATGAGGTATTTAGGGACATGGCTTAGTGGTGGAGTTGTCAGTGGTAGGTTTAGGGTTGGACTCGATCTTTTACAACCTAAATAATACTATAATTCTTAGAGTTTTCTGATTTCTCCTGCTCAGGCTCTGTAGGCTGCTTTCCATACACAAGAGGCACACAGCTGATGTAGTGAAAACCAAAAGTGTTTCAGTCTTCGAAAGATGTTCATCTGAACAATGACACCTCTGATCCCCTCCGTTATTTCAAAAACGTTGGGTTCCACCTCCATGTACAATGTACCAGAACTGCCTCAGGAAATAGTGCCACAGGGATGCCCAGTGTGCCTTGAGCAGCACTGAACCAGGGTTTAGCACAGACAAAGCTGTTCATGTGTGTACACAACAGGCAGCAGGGGAGGGTGAAAGCTGCACCGTGCTGTGCTCTAAAAGCTGCTGCGATATGAGAGCCCCGGTGCTGAGCAAAGCTGTGTGAAATGTGCTCAGCTAAAACACAGCATTGCATAGAATAAGCATTACACACTTGAGAACTCTGGTCGAAAAGGATCCCTTTGTCTGGAACGTACCTGACCCCAGTTCTGAGGAAATTTGGACGTAATCATAAAAACCATAAACTGCTTGTTTTTTTTTAACTTGGAAATTGCTGAAGCTGACAGAATAGAAATCCACGGAGACAGAAGTCAAAGAAAAAGGTTGTCATTATTCTCATTTACTCTTTTGCCCTCTTCTCATGATGCCTTGCCTGGACACAAAGTTTACCAGATCCTTGAATGAAGGAACACAACTCTCTTTCTTTCTGTCCAATGAAAGCAGGTACATTTCAGTGTGACACCAGGGAGAGATACTCAACAATGATGTCTTTTGTACAAATGAGAGGCTTTTATTCAAGAGGAAGATGGCAGTGATGCCAATAAAACTAATAATCTGTAACTTCTATATGATGTGTTTCCTCCTTGGATATCAAAGGACCTCACAAAGAAGAGCATCCTTATGCTATCATTATAGCAAAAGGGAACTTATACAACAAGTAATGAAGGAACTAGTCCAAGATCAAATGGTAGATTGTGGGAGAGAACCACTGTCCTGTTCCTGTCCCACATGTTGAAGCTGCCCTGGGAAACACACCGAAGGTGAGAGTTGCTTCCTCAGTCTGACCTTCAGAAGGAGGAATTAACACTCATGAAATTTCTTCTTCTCCCTCTACTGCTGCTGCTACTCTTCATCCCCTCTTGCCAGCCTGGCACATTTTTTCCAAACCCTGAGCAGCCTGGACACAGAAACAGCATCACTGAAGGGGGCAGGTTTGCTGTAACTGCCATTGCAGTGCTGCAGTGCAGTCAGTGCTCTGAGTAGTGAGCTACACAAACCTCCCGTACATACACACGCAGGGACAGCTCATGTCACACACACTCACAGCAGCCCTGGTGTGTGGGAGTCGCCTGTCCTGTCCTCAGAGCAGCAGATGTCCAGGCCATATGTCTCCTCCTTATGAATCCTCAGAGCGTGCAAGGGCCTTGTGGTAAGGGCAACAGCAGTGGGGAAATGCAGTATCACCTTACAGGAGGAGAAAATTCTAGTCTGGGAAAGAGATGCTCAGAGCAGCTGAATAAGAAACAGAGGTGTAGTCACTTGCCTGAGATCCAGGTGTCATTGCCATTGGATGCTGAGAAGCACTCTTGTGATGTCATTTTTTAAAGTTAAAAAACGGTTAAACCCTATCCATTTTTTACAATGAAATATGTCTTTTTCACAAACATGACTTCCAACTTATGATCCATACATAATTAGGAGGTAGCAGCTAGCTACAGGAGCCCAGAAATCCAGGTGCTGAGCTTTGCAATGCAATGTGCTGCAAGGGAACAGCCTGGCAATACCTCGCACAAGTTCACCCAGTGATTCTATGGAAGTAGCTTCACCAGATTAAGCCTCATTATGGCAGATGCTGTGCAGGCACAGGGAGAGAATCCTTACCCAGATGGTTTATGGTCTCTCTAACACAGACATTTCAGAGCTTGAAGGCGTAATGAGAGGGGATGTCTTGTCAAGGATCTCAGGGGAATTTTGTGGCAGAAGTGCAAACACAATAAATTCAGATCTGCTGAGCTAAAGCCTGTGTCCTGACTTCAAAAGCCCCTGCCTTTCACGGAGCAATTTCAGACTACTTTTTTCTTGTCTCTTCTCTCCAGATGCTTACTGGAAAGTACTGTGGCACAGTGGTTAGAGAGTCAGATCCACAGAGGAAATAAAAGAAACAAGAGAAACCTCCTTTGGGCTGCTCTGGATAGAACTCAGGAGGTTTAGGTATGGAAAATAGCTGTTTCCCAGGCATTTAGGGGTTGAAGGGAGACCTGTGAAGTGTCATCACTAGGGCCAGGATAAACTGGAACAAACCCCAGCACATCCTGAACAGATACATAATTTTCAACAGAATTGTCAGTTAACACAGAGCAAGTCAGATGTCACCGGAGAAAAATCTCTGCTCTTCAGGGAAGGGAGGAATCTCTCCATGACTCAACAGCAGATGGTTTGGCAGCAGCAGCAGCACAGCCAACTCCTATCACTGGATTAACAAATTACAGAGATATGCTCCCTCCTTTGTATTTACAGCACATGACTGGAAAAAAGGCTCAGGAAAAAAGGATAATGTGAGAAGAACTCACATGTAATGTCAGCTGAGTGGCCAGAAGGGATTCTGATGAAAGCCAGCGCCTGCAGCAGGATGCTGACTGTCTCCCTCTAGCACAGTCAGCTTTCTGTTGGGCATAGGATCCTACCTTCTCACTCAAGATAAAACACAGCATTATAAAATGCTGATATTTCCCTCTCTTTAATTCTCACTGCTTAAATTTATGCTGAGCCTGTGTCTTTAAGCCCCATTTGTTGCTCCTCTGGTTGCCATAGCGTTTAGTGTTTCCATGTTGGAGATTTCCTTTTTTTTTTTTTCCTTCCAGACATTACCCCATCAGCACAATTCCAGACCTGGGATTTCAGCCACTTTTGGCTAAAGGGAAACTCATTTTTGTTGCTATAAAAATATCAAGCCATGTAAATGCCTGTGGCTCAGATTTAGGTCTTGTGTCTAGGAATAGCAGCACAGCTGAGGGTGAATAAGAGAAGCGAGGAAGAGGCAAACATACCTCTATGCATCTCATCTCATTTCTCTGGGTCTACCTGTCCTTTCAAGGAAAGGAAGAGGAAAAGATCTTTGCCATCCTCTGGCACAGCAGCAATCCTTATGCTTTTGTTGGGGTGATTTTTGGGGTGGGAGATGCTTGCCTCAGGTCTGAGCCTCTGGTTGTCTATCTGGAAAGCAGAAGTAGTGAATGGATATTTAATTGTCTTAGTAAAGTGTCTGCTGGTACAGGGATGGAAGATATGAGCTAAGCACAAAGTATTGCTAATACTAAGCTATTTCTTAGAGCATTATTAAGGCTGCTTTCTGCAAAACATTGCTGTTGACTCACCCTGGCACGCAAATTATTTATGCTGCACAATGTGTCAATCTGTTACAGAGCACTACAGATTGAAAGAATAAGATAAAGGACTCTGGGGAATATATCATGAAGTTTTAACTAGCTCTAAGCAACAGCTACTGCTAATTATTAACATTATACGTTTCACTAAATTACATTAAATTAAGAAAACATTCCAGATACTGTATTATGTCATATATCAGAAGCAGCAGTATATGCTAGCCATGTATTGAGAAATTACATTAAAAATGAAGATAATTTTAGAAATGGGGAAAATGAAATTAAGTTTGAAGTAATTTTTTTGCAAACAAAACATTTTATACAGTGCTTTTTTAATTTTTAATATTTTTTATCTGAATTCTATTCTTGATCCTCATGAGTTTCAAGGAGAAGAAAATCCAAAATCAGTCCTGGGACTTTTCATGAGGTTAAAATAAGAAGTGTAGTGCCAAATGCAAACAATTTTCCTGGTTTCTACCCACTTGTGGTTTTTTGAGGTTTTAGATGAATACTTCCCATCTAATACTCATGGGTTATGTTGCTCAGGGAAAACCCCTGAGTGAAAGGAATTTCAATAAAGAGCTTGTTGGCCATACTATGATGATTTATTTTTATTACCACTTCTTGAAGCCGTATCTTTTTGTCTATTCCCCCCTTTTTTTTTTTTAACTTTGCACATGAAAGAATGTTTCTGGCAAAGGGGGAGCTAGTAAAATCCTCAGGGTGAAAGTCTCATTTGGACTGTCTTGAGAGTCCAGAATAAAAGATGGCTAACAATAGAAGCAAGGCTGAGGAGTTGTGTAAGGCATGGTTAGGGAAGCAAAAAATGTTGATCAGCTGTGAGAATCCCCAAGCCTTGCTACCAGAGCGCTGTGCAACAATGCAGGAACTTGTTGCAGCAGCAGTGAAGACCCCCTGCTCTGAAAAAGCTCAGGCAAATGTTCAGGCTTCCCTACGGAGACTCGTCATAGGGGCTGATAAGGCTCGCACAGCACAAAGCAGGTCTGCAGCACAGCAGGAACTACTGGGTCATTTATTAGGCAGCCCAGACAAATGAATGGTGGACTACAGCTGACCTTTACCATGGGTCTCTAGCTGAGATTTCTGTTATCTGAACAGTTCACATCACTGTGTCTCTCTAGCTTTGCTAGGATCCATAATGAACCCTTTTAAGTTATCAAGCAGAAGCACAAGTAACTAGTAAGGACTGACAGGTAAAGTGATCTGGATCTTCTCCTTTTCCAGGTCCTCTGGCTATTATATAATGTGCACATTTCTGGGCAAGTCAAATTAGAGCCTGCAGTAAATACCAAGGGGGATGTAAAAACATTTGCAAAATCGAGATGTACATTCCAGCAGTGTTGTCTGAGGCTGCACAGCAGAACTGCAATTGTGAAAATCAAACCATGGCTTGAGAGGGGAGAAGCTCGAGCTGCATCTAAAATCCTAAGGAAGATTTTAAATGACCCTAAAGAGAATCCTAAATAAAGATCCATCCAGGGAGATTTTCACAAAGATTAGAGACATACAACCACACATGGAAACTGCACACTGGAAATCCTCACTTCAAGCTTATCAGCACAGGGCTCCTGATGTACCCCTGGTAGGGGCAAGGGGCAGCTGTGGATATATCTTCCTTTCCCTGAGCTCCCTTCTGTACATGACAGACTAAAAATGATTTTTTGTTCCTACCTCCTTGCCAGCCAGCCTAATTGCCTAGCTAATTGTCCCTCACCAACCAAGTTAATACATGAGCTAAATTTGATGTTTGAATTTCCACCAACAGAAATATCTTGTAAATTTAACAGCACAACTGTTCTACTAAGGCTGCCTGAAGGGAACTCGTACCAACTTTTCTGGAGCAAAGACTGATTTAATCCTCTGCTGTTTTATTTTAAAGATCCAGATCCCAGATGATGTCATCTTTTTGCCAATTGCACTCCTGTCAGCACAGTCAGCTTCATCCAAGAATACAGAATGTCAAAGGCTCTGAGCTCCAAGGAATGTCTCAGCTGGCACTTGACTCCACTTGGCTTCTGGACAGTGTGCACATGTGCACAGAAGGCTTTTGCTGTTTCATCTCCAATCTGACATCCCAATTTGTAGAGCTCTCATCACAAGGACTGATTTTGATTGTGTGGTTTGGACTTTGCCACTCACAGTGATAGCCACAAACAAAAATGTCCAGCACACAGCTGGTCAAACACATCGTGTAATTGGGTGAGCAGCTGGCCCACAGCTTGGACACAAAGGGTTACAGTGAATGGGGTGACATCAGATTGGTGACCTGTCACTAGTGGGGTCCCACAGGGCTGCATCCTTGGCCCTGTGCTCTCTATCTCCATAAATGACTCAGACACAGGACTTCCTTATCCAAGGTGGGAAAAAGTCTCATATAGACAAGCTTTGAGAGAGATGAGCTGTTTACCTCTATGTTGGAATTCAGACCATCAAGCCCTACTAAAAAGAATAAGTCATGGAGTAACTTGCATTTAAGTAGAGATTCTTAGTGATACCCTGTCAGCATCTAAACAACTTTTGACATTTCAGAGCATTTGACCATGAGCAGATTCCACCTTGATGTTTGAAGATAATAAAGTAAGCAAGATGGGTGTTGCACATTAAATATTATTTTGTTTCCTGAGCAGAATTCACAACATGAGCTCATCTGAGCATGTCACAGCTGTAGTCTAAATCAGAGCCTGAGCATCACCCTCACATTGCATACTTAACCTACTAAATATTGCGCTTTCTTTGGTTTTGGCAGCAGGAGGCAGGAAGTTCTCAAAGTCCTTGTGTGGGCTCCTGAGTGCTGCAGCTCCTGATGAGAGGATAAACAGAAGGAAGGTCCAAGGTCTTCATACAGGCTTTGCCCTTGTCCTTTGTTCCATCAGGCAGAGAGAGAGCACCAAAAGTAATTTGAGATAATTGCTTCAGGTTGCCTGTCCCTACACTGGCATAACACTGCAGCACAGAGTGCTGAAGAGGTTCATGGTGATGCAACTCCTACAGAGTCCAATTGTTCCTTCTTGGTGCCTAATTTGAGAAACCATGTAAAAAGGCAATTAGAAAAATGCAAGGTATTTCCTTGCCCTTAGTTCTGTCCCGGAATAATAGAGCATCTGGTAGAGAGTTTGTGAAGGGACCTGTAATGCCTGTATCTTCCTCAGTGACTTCAAAATCCTAATGCAGAATTAAAAACAATTTTAAGGTAAGGACTGGAAGCTGGGGCAGGGTACGGCTGGGTCCTGGTGATCTGAATAGGGGAGCTGACACAGCACACATGCCCATGCAGTTGCTTTTCCAGCCCAGAAATGCCCAGCACCAGCTCAGCTCTTCCCTACCACCAACTTGTCATTTCTTGTAGGGCAGATTACATTAAGCTACATCTCTACTGCCACTCCATATCTGAGGAAGTTCAGATGTCTACTCATATCTATTTCAAAGCTTAAAAAATATAATATATAAATATATGTATACTTTCTGTATAATGCTTGTGTTTGTTTGTGCTGTCTTCTCATATCTCCCCAGTCTGTTTTCTTGTGACTTGAAAAAAAGCTCTGTGATGCCTAACAAAGAGCAGGAGGAAGAGAGTTCAGTAACTCATGACTGTTTATTTTTCTCTTCTTTGAGGGATTTGTTTTATGACTCTCACTAAACTGTTTACAGAAAGTTCAACAGCTAGGCAGAAAGTCATTTGCAAGGAAACTGGGCTAAATTAAAACAAAAATTTGGTCAGCTTCCCAGAGGAAAAAGGTTTTTCTCTGTTATGTCTGTGCTGCTCTTCCTCTCCACCCACATACTGGAGGAGTTCAAATGGGATAAAATGGGGAACTGAGGAGGGATGAAAACTGAAAGAATTGTAGCTGGTCTGGAAGATAGTGAAACTCATTTATCCCTCAAAACTTCTGGTTTTTTCCAATCTTTAGTTTGAGATCAGTAAGAAGAACACAGACCTACATAAATCACAAGTTACATGAAATGACAGTGTATAGCAACAACAAAAAAAATTCTACTGCATTGACTTTCTTGAGTGTGCACCAGCAATTTCTAGTTCTCAAAGAGAACTCAAAGACCTCTTCAGGTATTATCAAATAACTTATCTTCACGGCATCCCATTCTGCAAGTGGAGAAACCAAGGCACTGGCTAGCTAAATGTCTCACCTGCTGTCGCAGAGGGGGAATGCACACGGCCAGCTGTAGCAACGAACACCTACATTCCCTGTCTTGCCAAACTATTGGATGGGAGAAAGGCTAAGGGGAGACTCCTGCTTCTGAATTTCACTGTTCCTGATGAAAAACACACTTTGAGCAGCACATGGTGTGCATGACACAGAGCTTCTTACACTGTCTGTAAATTGGCTGCCAGGAGTCCTAAACCTGCCTTGGGGTTCTGGAGGAGGACGGGCAGCATCTCCTTTCTCAGTGAGGTGGAGGAGGCTTATCCTACCAGAGCACATGGAAGACATGCAGCCTAGCTACAGCAGAACTATAAATTATCCTTATCTTGCAGTTTTACAGCCCAAAGCTCCAGCCACTCAGCGGTGTTACTCTTCCTGCTGCGCTGTTTACTGGAGGCCACAGGCTTTGCAGCCTGAGGAACCAAGGATTGCTTCGGGCCAGTTAAGCTATGCAGTGACTGAAAGGCTTTCCTCTTTGTAGATAAACTGGATTTCATTTAGAGTTAAAATACATTTCAATTTTAAAAAAAAATCATGGTATTTTAAAAAAAGTTTATTGAATATAAAAACGTTAATGGCACTTAGATATAGGGCAGATTCGGTTCCTGAGTGTAATCCTTAAAATTAGAAGGGTACTTTCAGAGTTCCTTTTAAATCACGTGCGATAACTATTGCTTGCTTCTGACCTTTTATTTATTCCCTAAGAGAATGCTACATAAATACCAGATAAGTAAATCTGTAATCAATAAGACATATATTGAATGTTAATAAGACCTAGAATTTTAAATAGGTCACACTAAGATGTAGAGGGTGCAACGGGGAAAATTCTCAATGTCACCAACCCTAACCACAGAGAAATCATGAGCTTGGACCTTCAAAACTGAGTCACCTTCATGACTCTGATGTGTGTGTGTGTGTCTGTGTGTGTCTTTTAGTTTCTGCTTCACACCCTGTCAGCCATAAGAGTCCTGACAGGGATATCTCCACTGCACAATGGACAGTGGTGTATGCATCACTGAAGCTGCAGAGACACAAACTCCTAAGTCCACTTGAGTCTTAATTTAGGCTAATCATGGAAGTGTGTTAATAACTGGACCTGGGCTCCTGAGCTCAGACATCGTTCATGTGGCTAGACCACATCCAACCTAGCCTTGAACAATTCCAGGAATGGGCTAGCCACTGCTTCTTTAGGCAGCCTCTTCCTGTGCCTATCCACTCTCACAGTAAAGTATTTCTTTCTTACATACAATCTAAACCTACCCTCTTTCAGTGCAAAGCCATTTCCCCTTGTCCTATCACTACATGCCCTTGTAAAAAGTCCCTCTCCAGCTTCCTTGTAGGCCCCCTTCAGCTACTGAAGGGCCCCAGTAAGGTGGCCCCAGTAAAGTGATCCCAGAGCCTTCTCTTCCCCAGGCTGAACAATCGCAATTCTCTCAGCCTGTCTTCATAGGAGAAAATCAGATCATCTTCATGTCTCTCCTCGAGACTCACTCCAACATGTCTTTCCTGTGAGGAAGACCCCAGAGCTGGACATGGCACTCCAGGTCAGGTCTCACAAGAGTAGAGAGGCAGAACCACCTCCTTTGACCTGATGGCCACACTGCTTTTGATGCAGCCCAGGACATGACTGGCTTTCTGAGACGAAAATGTCTTCTTATGTCCAGGGTCTCATCCACCAGCATGCCCATGTCCTTCTTGGCGGGGCTGCTCTCAATCTGTTCGTCCCCCAGCCTGTGTTGATACTGAAGGTTGCCCTGATCCAGGTGTAGCACCTTGTACTTGGCCTTGTTGAGCCTCATGAGGTTCCCCTGGGCCCAATTCTTGAGCTTGCTGAGGTCCCTCTGGATGCATCCCATCCCTCAGGCATGTCAACTGCACTGCTCAGATTTCAAGGGTGCTCCAGTGTAGCCAGCATGTCTCAGAGCCACCAGCTGAGGGCCCTCACTAGCTCCCCATCTCTCTAACCTTGGTGTTTTATCCCACAGCTTGTCATGGGCAAGCCTGATATTATCCCCCTCCCTCTTCAAGTCTAGTTTGAAGCTTTGCCAATGAGCCCCAATAGCTCCTGAGTGAAGACACTCCTGCTTTGAGAACGATGAATCCCACCTGATACCAGCAGTCCTGGTGCTCTGTAGGCTATTCCCCTGTCAAGAACTCCAAGATTTTGGTGGTGACACTGGCCCCAGAGCCATGTATTTCATAGACTGGGCCCATCTGCTTCTTCCAAGGTCACTGCCTGCAACTGGAAAGATAGGTGAGAAGATAACCTGTGTTCCATATTCCCTGATCTGTCCCAAGGCTCTGAAGTCTCTTTTGATCACCCCTGAACTACATGTTGTGACTTCATCGACCCGCCACGTGGAAGAGCAGTAAGAGGCAGATGTTATTCTTGTTTGAAATCTGTGAGTGTCAGTCAGTAACTCAATCCCAACAGCTGGAATGTGTAGAACAATTATTACAACAGGTATTGCAGCCACAGGCAGTGCTTCCAGCAGAGACATCTGCTGGATAGAGCAAGGAGGAGTGGAGATTTCATCATCTGAATCACTTAAAATTGGATAAAACGAAGTCCTGGAGAATGAGGAAAAGGAAGAGCACTCATGAGTGAGGAGAGAGCCTCAGTGTGGCCTGATGCAAAGGACTGTACTGTCACCTGAGATGGAATTGCAGCTGTCCCCAGAGGGAGAATTACTCCCCATACGTGCCTGGAGGTTGCGTTCTGTAGCCCACAGGATGCTGCACATGTTGATGTGTACCCTGCATGCTGTTGTGCAGCCTAAGTGCCTGAGTGTCAGGCCAGCGATGCCCCTAAGGACCAGCTAGGGGCTCCCTGGAATGCCTGCTATGGGTAAGAGGCAGACAGAGCTGAGAAATCCTGCACCATGCAGGCACAGGGTAGAGAGGACTTCCTCTGGCAGGACTGTGGGCCAAGGAGAGGGATTGGGACACTGTTCCACATTTCTTACTGCCTCACCTGACAGCCTCATGCAGGGGCAGAGGACACCTTCAAGGAAGGGGGAGGCTGGGGGAAGAAAAGCAAAAGTCCAGGGAATTTATACATTTCTTTAGTCTGTGTCTTTCCCCATCAGCACTCTTGGCAGCCAAAGAGGGTCCTCTGGCCTTGGAAAGAACTCAGCTGTCTCTCCAGACAACACATCAGAGAGAAGTATTCAGGGCCTGGAAACTAAGTTTGCTATTTAAGCTGGTCCTTTTCTCTACTTCACTTAGAGACAATTGAACAGCTGGCTTTCCACTGGCACAGCTGGGGTTTTTACCTTAAAACTAATTAGAACAGTTTCACTGGCAGTGCACAAGCTGCAGTTTTTTAGGACTTGTTGAAAAGTTTAAGAAGTGTCCTGGGTGTATTTTTGCAATAGAAACTGAATGTTATGACCTTTTTCTTTCCTTTCTGTGGCAATAGTAACTCAACCTTTAGCCTGGCCTTTTTTTCTAGTCAAGTCTGGTCCATCTCAGTTTTTATCTGGGCTCATCACAGGGCTAAGTGCCTGGAGAACACTTTAAAGTGATGGTATTTTTAATAATGATGGTATTTAACCCCTGGCACAGCTTACAAGAAGGTGATGGAGATTTTCTATCTAAAGACAGTATCTTTCCAAACCATACATACTTCTCCACATAAAATCTCATGGGTTTGCAGGAGGGGTCAGGAGGAAAGAAGGTCTATGGGCTATTATCAAGGTGGTTTGACATTATCTCTTGACACCAAATTTGGAGTTCTCCTCTCTGTTCTGTTCTGCTACACCAGAGCAGATTCCCAGAATTACTATATTGAATAATAGAGCTGTATTGAAAAATGTTCTTCACTCACATGTTTTGGCAGCCAGAAGGAGAGAAGAAAACTTATTGATATATCTGACATGAATATTGTAGGCCACGGGGTCTTAGCTTTCAGGATACCCTACTTGAAAGCAGAGGCTCATATCTAATTTGTTATTTATCCTCTCATAGGGGAATTACCTTTTCTCCCCCTAAATCACCTCAGCAGTTTCACTTCAAGAACCTCTTTACTTGTGATCTTAAAAAAAAAGTATATTTTGTAATGGACACAAATGGCTACTGTGTTTTCCTCCAGAATGGATTCTATTTCAGGGTGAGCTGTGACCTCCCAGAACAGTTTTAATGTGCATGCTGCAAGTTTCAGTGTACAGCTCACCACTATGCAGCTTTGCTAGTTCAGATCAGCCAAGGATTTCCCCCCAAGCCATGAAAAGCAAGGCCATCATGCCTGATGTTGCTCATATGAAAAATCCTCCCAGCTTAATCATCAGCTGTCTGGAGAGCTGGGTTGTATTTGTATAATGGGTGCTGCTGACCTATCATTTCAATATATTTCTTTCATGACAGTTCTGGAGAGTCTGCTTGTTGGGGACCCTGAGAATGTCGGTCTGAGCATAACACAAATGTCTTTCCATCTTTTCTGTTCACTTTTTATGGGGATGAGAACAAATCCCCCAAAAGACTTCACATCATCAGGCACCTGACATATCTTATGGACACTTTCAAAAGCCAAGCACAAGAGCTCAAGTACTTACTCATTTATTGCTTTGATATTAAAAACAGAGAGTCCCAGAGCATAGGGGAGACAGGATCTGTTCTGTGTACAGAAATTGCCTAGTTTCATATTCTGCATGGTACTTCAGATAGAAAAAAAACCACAACAAAACAAAACAAAATAAAGCAAAGCAAAACAAAACAAAAGATGCTTATACAGTCCCTTATGTCTGAGAGCTTTTCTGTGAAATCAACTACAGAGTCAAAGCAATAGGAAAGCTTCCAGATTTCTCTATTCCAGGCTGAGACAAGTTTGTAAATACTTCCAGAAATTGCCAACATGCCTGCAGGGTAACATCTCTAATGCACACCTCCCTGGTATGAAATGCAGAGCACCTTAACTTCTTCAGCCCTCCCCCAGTCACAACCAGCTATAAATCCTGCCCTTCAGTTGTTGGAATATCTCATCATGAGGGATGTATTTTTTAGGCTGAGAAACACAAATCCACCTTGACAGAGCCCGTCAGGCATATACATGGGCTGTGCTGCTGACAGGTTTGTACCAAGCACTCCTAGTGTGGGAATAACTTACAGTGACACTAAGCAGATAACATTTTTGCACTCTAACTTGTTGCCAGCGCAGTTTATTCCAAACTCCTCACCCTTCCCCAAGAGAAACAAGCTGTATTGGCAGCAGCAGTGTTTTGAAGGTAACCCTGCACCTGTACTAGGTAGCTTTGCAGGCACAACTCTTCACCCCTAGCTAGCTAGTCTAAGTAACTTCCTTGCAACAGGAAAAATTGAAACACACACGCCACACTGGCAAGAGGATCTGAGCCTGAGTTGCCTTTCCTTCAGGAGGCCACGGGTTCAGGCAGTACCGAAGGGTAGCATAAGGTGCTCTCACCACCAAGTAAGCTGGCACCAGGGAGGCTGCATCGGGGGGAACCTGTCGTCCACAGAAACGGAGCCCTGCAAATCAGCCAAAGTTACTGGGGTGGGGGGAATTGATACTGCCCTGATGGAAGCTCTTGATATGCACATTTACCCTAATCCAGTGACTCAAAACACAAAGAGAGGAAAGGTGGAGGGACAGGAATGTGCAGCCCTGAGGAAGCAGGGGCATTGTTTTGCTCCAGCCTGTCTGCAACAGCTTTCACATGGCCAGGGCAGACCCGAGTCCAACAGGTGGAGGCACATTGTATCCTGTACTCAATGCTCCTCTCCTGACAACAATCTCAAGTGGTCCCTTTAAAAAACGCTCACACTAGTTTGGGAGCTCACTGACACCAGCTCACTGCCAGGAACCAAAGGTGCTAAACAGGGGTGGGAACAAGCTATTCATGGACAGTTGAGGAAATGCTGGATAGAAATAGAAGTGTTTGGTAACCTGACTGATAAAAAGGAAAGAGTGCAGATACAGCTAGAGAAGTACTCAAGGTGGGAAAAGCTGTATAAAAAGTCTTAGGAGGGTGAAATGTGGAAAAAAAGATGCTGGAACAGAATAAAAGGACTCTATTCCCATCCCACCCTGGGATCCTGCACCCCAGGTCGAAGTAAATGAAGGGCTTCATGTGTTGTGCTAGTGAGAGAGATCACCATGAAGCAATACCTCAGGCTCACCCCCTGCAGTCTCCAGAAAAGCAGCTCACAGCCCTGCAGAGGTGGTTGTGGCAGTCATCAGATTCAGTAACTTGGCGTTGAGGTGGATTAGGTGTGGCTTTGGGTATGCACTAAACCCAATGTGGAATGGAAAGTGTCTGTCAGTACCCAGTGAAGGGAGAGAAGATTTCATGAGCCTGGGAATTACTGGAGGGGACTGACTAATTTTGGTAGTCCAAAAAAGGTCTGTGCTGGGAAATAACTTTCATGGCAATGCCTCTGAAATGTGGGGGCGAAGGCGTTGTGCTGAAGCCCTGAGCTGTGGGAGAGTATCACACGAAAATATGCAATGCTAGCACAGGCCAGGACTTGCCTGAGCCAGAGAGTGCCTGCTCATGGCTGGGACAGGGCTCCCTGCAGCAGGCTATAGCTGCATCCCCTCTGTCAGCTGCAGCTCCAGCCATGGAGCACGCTCCCCCCTGCCCTGTAGAGCACTGGTACACCTCTGGGAGCTCTGGAGCTGCTAATAGTTTCGGGCTCTGGTACAATGGAGGCTCACTCTGTGCCTGGTTTGCTAGCCTTCCTTGCCCAGCAGAGACTGTTAGCAAAGGCTGGGCCACTCAACTCCAGCACAGATACAGGGTCCAGAAAAGTGAAGTCCCCATCTGCTTCCCTGTGATACTGATCCTATCAAAGCCCATTAGAGTTTGACATTCATCTTGAATGCAAAATAACTTTCACTGCAGGAGAGAAATCATCAAGTCTCTGTTCAGTTCCTTTTTCTTCTGCCTTTATTGGGAGGAATTGCTGCCTGCAATGATAGCTACCCCACACCACTGAGAAGCTGGGTACTGGGTTGCCAGGAAGGGAATGAGGAGAATAAAACCTTCACTAGAATAAAAACAGTGTGAAACACCCGCAGTCGGGTATTCTATGAGCCTGGCTTTGCCAGGCAGCTAAAACCAAGTTAATATAAGAAACAACACCGGGAAGCCAGAAATTATTTTGTTATCTTTCTTCTTGATAGAATTCTGGGTCTGGACAGTGGCCAGCACTCCCTTCTCAGTACAGGGCTGTGAAGCCTGGAGACTTTCTCCTTTATCTCTGAGCTGCTCATTGCAATGTCTGCAAAGCACTAACAAGACATCTGATTGACCCAAATATATCAGTGATCACAGTTTCAGGAATGCTTAACATGCTGTAAATTAAACAGCTTGGCTGATGTTTAACCCTCTACCAATTGTCTGGTTTTAAAAATATTGCAGCTTGTAAGCAGGACTATTAGCCAGAGGGATGGCTCAGCTAAACTCTGGCTCATACTCCTTTCAAAGAGTGTAGTTAGGAGGAGGCGAAGTATTTGGGGGAGGCGATGTTTTCCCAGCTATTGATTTAGGGGTGTAGTCACAGTATAGCCTGTTGATTAATTGCTTAGCTTACAAGAGGCAACCTGTAATTGAAATTAATGCCATGCATAACTTGGAGGTTATATTCACCTTAATAACAGGAAATGTAGGGTCCTTATCCATGGCAATGGTTCTTCTCTGGGGGGAATTCCCAGTGCAGACACTGGCAGCTGGATGCTCACTAGAAGCATAACTCACCCTGAAAGAAACACAAATTCATATAAAGCAAAATACATGTCCAACTTACATGTGGAATAAAATTAGTTTTTTCTTTCAATAGTTTTCCAACAAGCTAGGAGTTTTCTTGAACCTATTTCAAGCTAGAAAGCGGCAGAGAACATAGGCAATTCTGTGTCATTTCTTTGGTAAAAATACTGTTGGATAAAAGCTTCCTGCTCCGATTAATGGCAGTGGTCTCATCGACCACTGTGAAATGTAGCAATCACCAGTTCCAAATCACACACCTGGTGTTCACTGCGCAGCTCGTGTGGCTTCACAGGGTGAAAGTGTAAAGCGTCATCTGGCAATACGGCCTCAGGTCGGAACAGCACGAGCCCCAAATTCTTGGGTAGCAAGAGGAATGTTGGACAGCTTCTCTTGCCTTTGAGGGGAGCCAGGCTGGTATCTCTTGTTATCATTATTACCGGTGCCGCCGGCGGCTGCAGCGCGGAGCCGTGAGCGGCAGGAGGTGCTGGTGCGACACGGTCGCGGCCGCACGGAGCGGCGGGGAGGCGGCCGCCGCTCTCTGCCCGGGAATTTGAGGCAGAAGTCAGGGGGAAAAAAGACAGAGAATTCAGCTTCTGCCTTTTCCCCCTTTTTCTTTTTTCTTTTCTCTTTTCTTTTCTTTTCTTTTCTTTTCTTTTCTTTTCTTTTCTTTTCTTTTCTTTTCTTTTCTTTTCTTTTCTTTTCTTTATTGTGCGGGGCTAGGTTTACGTGTGTGTATAAGTGTGAGTTGTTAAGGTGGATTGGGAGAGTTTGAATGTTTTTAACGAAATTCTGAAAAAGAAAGATTTCCCTAATTCTTATATTAAGAAGAAATAAACTGTATTCCATGCAACCTGGAAAACTGGGGTGTGGCTGAAAAACTAGAAGCTGTGATATCTCAAGAGAGGGGAAAGAGTTCGAGAGACGAGAAAAGGAATTTTTTTCTTTTGCAGTATTTAAGATTCTGCGTGCAGTGGTTTTGCTACGCTGATCCAACTCCAATAACTACTTTGGAGGATAGCCACGGCAATGATAGCAGAAGGGAGAGGTGTTTAATCTCGCTCGGCTCACAAACGTGTTCTTTCCAAGAGAGGTCCCCAGCAAAATACAGAAAGAGCAGAGCTAAGCTTCTTTGCCTTGGGAAGGCAGAAAAATTGAAATGGGGGATAGAGAAAGAACTACTCTTCTAAACACCTTCACAGGTACATAACTTGAAAGGCTGGCTGCCGTTCCCTCGGGCAAGATATCTCGCGAGGTGGGTTAACCCCTCTCGAGACGATTAAAATGCCAGGAAAAGCTAGTCCGCACACTCCGTGACACATCTGGTGCTTGAGCACCGCGCACACCTCGGTGTGTAAGGACGCGAACGGCGCTGCCCTCCATGCAGGCGAGCCCCCACGGCCGCCACCGAAGCGGGAAGAAGAGGTGATGCTCTTCACCTCTCAGCACCGCGCCTCGCCCACGGTCACTGGCGGGCCTGCCCGGCAGGGAGCCCCGGCATCACGCCGCGGTGTCCGGGTGGGTCCGGTTCCGCTGCCGGGTGGACAGGTGTCCGTCCGGGGGTGCACCGCGCTGCGCTCGTGTGTGCAGCGATCCCTTTGTGCCCCCGAGCGCCGGGCTGGAGGCCAAGGGTGCTGGAGCGGAGGGAGTGCCGCTCTGCCGCTGACAGCG
>VYZT01005050.1:123-28899 GCA_013400735.1 Pomatostomus ruficeps | reverse complement strand
GCCGCGGCGGGCAGCCGCTGTCGGCGGGGGATCTGGGCGGGCTGCCGCCGTCCCAGCTGGTAGAGCTGGTGCAGTGGAGCGATCTGATACTCTTCGACTACCTGACGGCCAACTTCGACCGCCTGGTCAGCAACCTCTTCAGCCTGCAGTGGGACCCGCGGGTGATGCGCCGCGCCACCAGCAACCTGCTCCGCGCCCCCGACGGCGGGCTCGTCTTCATGGACAACGAGGCGGGGCTGGTGCACGGCTACCGCCTCCTCGCCATGTGGGACCCGTACAACGAGCCGCTGCTCCGCTCTGTGTGCGTGTTCCGCGAGGGTACGGCCCGCCGGGTGGCCGAGCTGCACCGCCGCCGCAGCGCTGCCGCCGAGCTCCGCCGCCGGTACCGGGCGCGGGAGCCGCTCTGGGCGCGCCTCGGCTTCCTCTCCGAGCGCCAGGCCGAGCTCCTGCAGGCCCGCGTTGACTTCGTGCACCGCCACATCGCCCACTGCCGCGCACAGGCCGCCGCGCTCTGAGGGCCCCGGGGCGGCCGCAGCGCTCTGGCGTTCCCCCGCTCCCGGGCAGCGGGACTTGCTTGCCCCGGCAGCTGCCCCGGGCCGGAGCTGACCCCGCCTGCCACCTCGGTGCCCCGTAGTCGCTGCGACTGTCGGGAACGGGGTGCGGGGGATGGGGACGGCCGCCGGGAGCGGCGGGATTAATGGGCTACCTCCCTGTCGGCGCTGTCGGCAGGAGCGATTAATTCGCTTTGTCAAGATCTCTGAAGATGCAGAGCGCAATCGGTATAATTACGGCCCGGTTCCACTCCAGGACTCTGCCCCCAGAGTTGGAAAAATGAGAGGGTTCAGCATCTTCAGTGCTTTCCTTAACGCATTTTGTGCACTCGCCCTCATAAGAGACCCCATAGGAAAGCAGTCGTCTTTGTCTGGATTGGGGTCGAGTAACTTTTTTCCTTCCAACGAAGGCAGGCGGAAACATTTTTTATATATTCTTCCTTTTGCAACGGCATATTTAAGTATGAATGTTGATGTTCATAGACCAAGAACTGATTGCACATAGGGGGGCCCCTAACTAGCAAAACTGCCCTATTTATAAAACTTGATTCCTACCAATTTTCTTTAACAAGAGTGAACCTTTCCCCTGATTGTTAAATCTTGTTGATGAGAAGTGTATAGAAAGCCCATATGCCCTTTGTTCTTAGGAGGTTTTTGGTGGATTCCTTGGGTTAAACTGTTCTGATTCTGAAGGGTTGGTTTGTATTCATCACCCTCATAATTTCATCTCACCAGTAAAGTAACTGACTAATGGGTGGCACAAGAAGATCTCCGATTTTTAAAAAATACTGCTATGTGCTAAGACTTTGACACAATAGCTAAAGTGGCGGAAAAACTGTTTCATGCACTTTACTTTGACTTTTTAATTTTTTTTTTATAGAAGACCTTTTTATTTTACGAAGTCTGCCTTTTATGTACATTATATATGTTCATAAACTTTTCTGTAACATACTAAAGAAACTGATATTTCAGTAAAGTGTGTTGATGTTTTGCCTTCTTTGGCCTGGATGTTTGCCTGAGCTTTGACAGAGAATGCGTCTCCTCAGTCTTTCCTGATGGGCAATAGAGGCCACCACTTCGTACCTTCTCCCTCCACTGAACAGAATGAACTTTTACTCATTCCCTCTGAGGCAAGGAGGGGTAGAGTTAAGCTTTCAAACACCACCCTTCTCCCATTCCTAGCTGTCCCTGAAAGGGGAAGAGCCCTTGGAGTGGCTAAAGTAGTGTGAACACTTCAGCTGAATAGACATTTATCTGGTTTTCAAAGCCTGGAACGAGCTGCCTCGGCTAACCCTGAGATAACTGAAGCAGTTCATTTCAGCAAGCTGATAGAGCCGGTGTGGGCAAGCTGCTGTCAGGCTTTTTGGGTACTGGGACTGGATACCAACCTGGTACAGGCTATGTCAGCTGTTGGTGCTCCAGAGGCATGTCCAGGGATGGCAGATGCTCTCAGTGGTGTTTGTACTGTCTTCCCATTTTGGTTATCTTTTCAATGAGGATTGGGGCAGAACTGAAGAACAGAAAAGCTTTTTAATCATGCTGAAATAGTTGGTGGGGGTTTCTTTCCCTACAAGAGTTCTGTTCTAGGGCAAAGCAGTAGCAGTGGGCATACAAAATAAAATACTGGCATCTCTTGCTCGCTTTTTTACATGTACCAGTATTCATAGAAGAGGCCATTGTATAGCTCAAAATAACAGCCAGAATAAGGACAAAGGCTAAACTAATCCTTTTTAGACCCCAAATGCCAGTATATATCCTGCTGTAATCAAACAGCAGCATAATCTCTTCTACATCTGTAGAGGCAGCTCTCGATGAAAGCCCAGTGGCTGCTGTGCAAGTAGGTGCTGTTTTCAGTGTCAGCACTAACCCTCCCTTGAACTCAGGGAGGGCTGTGCATTCGTACCTGCAGGAGGTCTTTGGTTTATTAATATTCGTTATTTATATCAAACTTCACATAAAGACATTTTTCATAGGCCCATTACAGTGCTTTTGGGGGGGGGGTAGTTTTTTTAATAAGACAACAGTTTTACAAAATAAATTAATGGTTGATTAATTAGATATGTTAGATATTGCATCTTCGTGTATAAGTATTTATTTCAAAATGTCCCAGCAGCCTCCAAGGCTAGCTTTCATTCAGCTGCTGAACTGTCAAGGCTTTCTATTGAACTTATATTTATAGTTCACTGCATTTATCTCTATGAACAATGCACAGAATCCCATGTGACAGTTCCCTTGTCATTTACATGATAATACACAACTGTAATTCTTAATTCTTCTTTAGCATTGCTCTGTAACTCAAATGCAGCAGTTTCTTTCACATTCACCTCATGAAAATACATTTAAATAATAAACTGCTGGCATACTTTTTAAACCACTGTGAAGAGCAAACTGCTGTGCCACAGTCATCTAAGGCTTTATTTCCATTTAAGTACTTCTATAATTATGGCACAACTGTGGCTTTGATGGCTAATGGGAAGTAAATCTCGTTTGCAATATCTTTAGAACCAAAGCCTAGATAATTACCCCTTTCAAGAAGAAACATGTTTTCCTTTTTGGTGAGTGGTAACTACCTCAAGTTATATATAAGTTACATGTTCAAAAATGGTGTACTTGTAGGTTGGTGTGAAACTAGAGATGCTGTGCTAGGGAAGCAGTGCTCTGGGAAATGTGTTCATTCAAAAAGGACAGACAAAACTAGCGTAGATGGATGGTGATACTTTGTTGATCTATTTTATTCTTCTGGTGCAGATCATCTGCTTCTGTAAAAGCTTTGAATTATCATTATATTAAGGCAAACTTACTCTTTTCTGTGTGATTTCTTTAAGGCAAACGGTGCTTTTTAAATTAGTGGTCTCATATACTTTTTGCACACTATTTTAGCTATATATACTGTCTTATATTTGACTATCCTCCTGCAGAGCCAAGGGATGAATGAAACTCTGTAAAACTTGATGTGGTATAATTTCAATGACACTCATCTAACTCTGCTTACTTCCAGTAGAGTTTCCTTTGAGTTAATGAGACAGGCAAGGAAGGTCATTGCTTAGCTGAGAACAGGAACACTTCAGGACCTGTAAGTTGTGAGTAGAAGGTTGTTGTCAATAGTAGGATCGGCAGGTTCTGGCTATGCATTGCCAGCAGCTCAGCAGCACTTCACCTGAGGCTCAAGGGATCGTCTGCACAACTTGTATCTGAGTGGGGCTGTAGGGCTTCAGATCTCACTCAGCAGGACACTTAAGGATGCACTTCCCACTGCTTTTCACAGGCTTTCCAAGAAGTATGTGCTGACAAGGGAGGCTGCATAGGTGCCTTGATCAGATGTGGCCTCTTGCACAGATCTGAAGAGGCTGGGAGGGGGTCACAGCCCCGATGTCGTCTTGGTCTGTCCCAAATGTGAGATGGGAGGTACTTAACTCGGTGAAGTAGGCAGGAGACCTAGGAACTTAACTGATAACATAAGCTTCAGGGAAAATAAAACAAAACCCAAAACCGAACCAAAACAAAAACAACCCCCAACCCAACACCAAAAAACCCCAAAACAAAACAGAAAAAATATCTAGAGAGGATGTATTTAAATGCACTGCATTCAGCTCCATATTTCTGTATGTTTCTCCAGCTAAATTCAGAATGACTCTCCTGATTTTTTCCTTCATTGGAATCTGAGGAGGCTTGTAGAGTTAGAGGGTTGCTGCTATTCCCAGCTTGAGTACATAGTCACTTGGACATTATCTCCAAACACTACTACAGTGAAGGAAGGAAGTTCACAGTTTCTGAGAAATAAAGGGTATCAAAACAGTGCTTGCAATGGCTTCTGCACCCCCAGGGAGCACCAAACAGCAAAGTCTGTGAATTCAGTGGGGTTCTCACTTGGTGAAAAGAACAAGAATGACATTTGCAGCACAAATCTTTGCTTCTGTTTGCATGCATCTGAAGTAATTTCCAGTATGGATTTATTTTTGGTGTGGATTTCCCTTCAAGAATTTCCTTCACAGCTTGGGAAGCTCTTTCCAGGCACAGAGTTCCCTTATCTCTCACAGAAAGTAGCTGCCCCAGGGATGTGTTGACCTCTGGTGCCACACTTCACTGCCCTGCTGAGGCTGTGTCAGCCCATTCAAAGAGTGGGGAAATAACTCGATGCCGGTGGAAGACAGTGAAAATATAGTTAGTAATACTTTGACTCACTGGTCATACAGCATGCTCTTGACATCACCAGTGTATTTTTTTTTTTTTTTTTTTGCTTTCCCTTTTTTAATGTTAATAAACTTAGAATTATCTTGCTGACATTACTAGGTGGTCCGGGACTGTGAGGTATGAGATTATATTAAAATTTAAACCCATTTTGCCTGTTATTCCTACTTTGCAACCACAGCATGAAATTTAATCACTCCTTCAGAGCTGTGCTCCCTGGGTTAAATGTGAGAAAGCTCCCAGGAAAAGGGGCTGGACTACACAATAAGCAGTGCCTGCTGGGCACCCACAGAGCTCCTGCAACTCTCAGTGACCTGGAAAACCTTTTACCTTGCTGGCTTGGGTGCTACTATAGCTCTCCCTTCTGAAGCAATGCGTGCTCATCTGAGCAGAAGTTCCTTCCCAATGGGGTGACTCGTATTTCATTGTGAATCAACTGGTGTTTTAACAAACATTATCAGTCCTACACTCGGGGAGTGTTTAATCTGAGTGTACTTTGGGTATGGGGCAGGAATAAGGTGTTATACCTGTGATGTCCTAACATCCCTGTGTGCTGTGGCTTCCATTGCCTGCTCCAGTGCTGGACGAGCTTGTGGGAAAGAAGGACACACACAAGCCTGCATGAATCAGGACTGCTGCTGTGTGCAGGTGTGAAAGGAGCTGTGCAGATGAGGAAGACTGATCCCATCTGAAAGCAAACCAGTGCTGTACTCAAGGGAAAGAGTTCTGGCTGGATTACTGGGGGATGAATAACAGTAATAGGACAACAAAGAGGGTCTGACGTTGCAAATGGATTGTCTGGTTTTGTGTGATTCTGCTATCCAGCCACTTCTTGTGGGGTTTGGGTGGAAGGGGATTGTATGTGCATCACTTGGTCCATTTCTGCAAGAAAACAAATGCAAGGGAAGACTGACTGCAAAATGCAGTGATTGCTGATGCAGGGAAAATCGAGCAGACATCCTGAAGACCCAGACCCTTCCAGTTCCTATCCCAAGAAGGGATATGCAGGTGAGGGGATTTCAGGTGGAATACAAACAGAATACAAGCTGGTTACAGGGACAATTAGGACAGGGAGATTTAAATTGTACTGCCAGGATGTCACCATGCTTGTCTACCGTCTGTCACCTGGGCTTTTTAAAGTGACGCACTCTCAAGCCAGTCTTTGGTGTCAATCCAGCAGAATGTGCTTTTGAGAAGTAGTCAAAGGCATGAAAATTACAGAAAAGAAAACAAGATGTTGAGGCACTTTAAAACAGACAAATTCCATGCCAGATGCTGGGACCAAGCAGAGAACATCCTTTGATGAAATTGGTTGGCTGCGGGAATAGTGTGTCCCCCACACCCCTTTCTCTACCTTCTGTGACAGGTTTCTTGCAACAACCTCTTTTTTTAGGTAGTCTTTGTCACAGAACAAGGAGAAAAACATGTACCAGGAGATTTTTGGCACTCCTGGTACAGGGGACCTGCCCTTTCCCTGTGTAGACCATTGACAATTAGTGATCTTGAAAGAATAGGTTCATTTGCAAAATCTCTCTTTAAATGTTTTTGTTATGTGGTGGATTTCAGCCTGTGTAACATTATGTATCCTCAAGGATTTTTATTGCCTTCAGCATTTTATTCAACCAATTCAATATTATTTGCCAAAACTCATGAAGTACTTCCCCATTCTATTTTGTGAGCAGTTCACTAAAAACTCTCTTTTGGTGCCATAGAATCCATTCTATAACTGAATATCCAAGTATGTAACAGTTAAAGTTTTCCCAAACTATTTGAACTAGAGGATGCTGTCAACCTTGGGGCATCCTCAGATCTTACACCTGCAGCTGTGTGATGGTGAGGATTCAGAGTTTTGGGATAACTGTGGTTTTGTGTGAGGAGTGAGGCTGGGATGATCCCCTTGCTGCTGCCACTGGCTGTTCCTTATGGTTCCCCAAAAGCATGTACAAGAGTTAAAATTACTGTTGGTCTGGATGGTCGGAGTTGAATTTGATTTTCCTCTTTTGACTAAAATGCAGCTGAAGGGCTTTGTTCCCAATAGTATCTCCCAGAAAGCAAAAGACAGCAGTTTTAAGTGTCTATGTCCACAATGTCCTGCCTCTCACCACCTATCCCTCCCTAAAAAACTCTCTTTTCTGCTAAAGGCCTTCTCCCCTCATGGCTGGGTTTTAAAAAATGCGTTGCAGTGATGGCAGACAGGCATTTACCTCAAGTGATAGCATCGCAGTAATGCCACCCAGTAATGAGGTAAGGAAGAAACACATTTTTTATCAGTATCTCCAACCCCAGCACAACAGAAGGGAGGTGTATTTCTGCATAATGTATGTTTCAGTCAGAAAAGTCATAATTTTTTAATGTGCTTGTTTTGCCAGTTTCCTTTCTGTGTCCTGCTGTGGGGTAAAGGGCATTAATAAACTATGGTTTCAAGCTGCTGTTGTGAATATTTTTTAGCCATATATGATTTCTTGTAGGCAACCTAGAAGTCTGCTCCCAGAATTTCTTTGTTTAAGTGATTGCAGTTAGCCAATTTGATTTAGTTTAGCTGGGTCTCCTTTATCACCTCCAAAGTTTTCAATGACCTTTACTATATTCAAGCTAACGGGAGGTAATTACCTCTTTGTTTTTTTTAAAAACATACAGGATTTGCTTATCAGAAAAACAGTTACTTTTTATTTTTTAACAGTGCCGTTCAAAGTAAGGTGGCACAGATTATGGATGAACCTGGATGCAAGGATCTGGAGGATATTAATGGTACTTTTTCCTTTCACACCAGCTACCCAGCAAGGCAACTGCCCAGTGGAGGTATTCCTGGTTTGATAGCCACCAGAGATCACAATTAAACCCTCTGCTTGTGATTTGTTAAATGCAAGAAACAAGCTAAAGTATTTTCTGATTTACAGCCCTGCTGGCATAAGAGCATGAACTTCCCTGCAGTTTGGATGCAAAAACTGGTCATAAGTATATCCACAATGAATGTTATTTAAGATATGCTTTTATAAATCAGAAGGGGGACTGACAGTGGTGCCTCTTGCTCCTTTCTTTGCTGACTGACCCAGCAGATTTCTGGGATCCCAGCTAACCAGAGCCTGCTGTTAGAGTCAGGATGACAGGAGGTTCTAAGACCTCCTCTAGCAAGAAATATTTCAGGTTGTGCCAAAAATGAAGCCATTGTCTTCTAGCTCATAAAAACAATGAAGATGAGGGGTTGGAGCTGATACAGTTAAACCCAGGATGCTCCTGGGTTGCTTTCTGTTTTTCTTTAATCACAGAATCACAGAATGGATAAGGTAGGAAGGGACCACTGGAGGTCATCCAGTCCAATCTACCTTCTCAAGCAGGGTACCCTAGGGCATGTTACTCAGGATTGTGTCCAGGCAGCTTTTGAATATCTCCAGGGAAGGAGACAATCTTCTTTAAGAAAAAAAAAAATCCCCTCCTTAGGTTTCTATTAGTGCTTCAGGTGACTAAAACTAGATTAGAAATGTAATTCACTTATCAGTGAATAGTCCAGATAGTTATTTTAGTTGTATGTTGCTTCTCCCAGTCAAGGCACATAAATGAGACACTTTTTGTCAATAATGAGTCTCCAGACAGTTTCATTTCCTAGACCTCTCCTACACAATCAGGGCACTGCAGTAACTACAATTGGTATTTCTTGAAATGAAGCAATACATGTATAAATAATTAAAATTAATCATGTATTTTATAAAAGAGAATATTTAGGATTTTTTCCTTGTGAATCTTAACAAACAGGCTACAATTTTTTTCCTCTTTCAGACTGTCAGGTTTAGATCCTTTGTGCTGAAGGCAGAGGAGACAAGTGCTTCATGTGACGATCTATTTCCAATTAAACAGCACAGAAATCCCATCTGTCTTAGCAGTGCTTTTGGTGACATCAGGAAGGTTGTCTCTGATTAAAGAGGCATAGTGCAGGTAGGCTACTTACTGAAGTGTGGATCTAAGGCTTGGTTGCTTCATGGTAGATGTACTGATGCTTTGTGAGTGTATGGACAGTTTGGGTTAGTATGTAGATCATGGATGCATATGCAGTGCCAGAAATTGATGTGAATTGTGACACTAGTGAATTCAAGTGTTAGAGAGGCTCTGTTTTGCACTGGGAGAAGAAAACCCTCAGGATCAGCCCCACCACAACCATCTCCCTTCCTCCTCCTTCACTTCCCCCTCTGTTCAGTTGAAAATAGATGTTTAAGTCGCAGAGCAAGCCAAAGCAAATTCAGGCAGGATCAAAACAGGTGGCCCACGAAGCTGCAAGGTCTGTGCTAACCCCAGTGTAATCCTGTGTCAGCTGAGTGGCAACTGGCGCAGAGCTGGGCTCCTGCAGGAGCAGTCACCCTGTCTGCCACAGCACCATGTCATGGCTCTGTGCTCTGGCTGGCCACAGCACCAGCTGTGTTTGGGGTCAGGAACTGGGACAGGCACAGCGCTCTTCCTAAACAAGAGGGAAACCCACACACAATCTCTAGCAGGTACCAAACGGCAAAATAAGTGGATAGTTCTGTAAATTTGCTAATGCAAGTATTTTCTTGCTCCCGAGTTGGTGCTTTTCCCTGCCAGGATCATCCTCAGTACTTCAGCAGCTAAGGCTGCTCTTGAGACACAGTTTGACCTCAGAGGCAGGAAGCAAAAGTAGAAGGATCCATCAAGAAGAGGGGAGACATCCTGCAAGTCAAGGCTGCAGCTATGAGCAGCTCAGCTGAAGTTTGCCGTCCTTGCCAATGGAAAGACTGGAATAGGGGCACTGCCAAAACATAGAGGTTGGATGGCTGCTTCTGCAAGAGACTCAGCAGAGTCCAACCAGCAGGGAGGAATGGGCTCCAACAAACTCATCTGTTCTGATGGCATTTAAAATGCTGAAATCCATGTTATCTGAAAAGAGAACTGGAGTGTATTGATTCCTCACTTTATTCAAAGTGCTCAACTCCTTTTCTTTACCATCCAGGTAATTTTTGCTGCTGTCCACACTTTGCTTCAAGTTCTCAGCTGTCACTGATGTTCACACGTGCTGGTACATGTTGTACCATACACAGACTAGTCTGCCTGCTCCAGGGTCATGCTCCCTCCTCTTTGCTCCTCTGCATTAGGAGGACCTACCCACACACATGGTGCCCCAGAAACACCAGCTGGGGCAGTAAGTAACACATGACATGCTCTTTTATGTTGAAATGCAAATAAGTGTTTTCCTCATTGTAATTTTTCAATCTGCTGTCATTTTAATGATACCCATCCATTTCTTTCAATTCCAGCAACTATCAGTTATGTTCAGAGTCATCAGGAGAATTCTTTCTCAGAAAGAAAAGTATACTCACTGAAAAACTTTAAAAATTATCCTGCCTGATATGAATTACTCAAAAAGCTTGTTAATATTTCAGTTGTCTGTTTGCATAATAGCTGAAAAATACAGGTGTGCCAGATGGAGTCTTTTGTGCATTAGAAATTACAGAATTTTGATTTCTAACACTTCTGATGTGCATACATCTTCCTGAAATTGTTGGGAAAGGGCATATACAAGAAAAGCATTTCCAACATCTCTGAACAACTGCCAAGAATCTAAGATACCGCATGGATGCATAATAAAGAATAATATTCATGTTTAATGATAATGACATGGACCGTTCAGAGACAATAAATATGGTGGTAATATTGATGATGTGCTTTGAACTTTTGCAGAGCATTTCATGATGGATTCAAAGCATTTTATGAAGATGAGTTAGGCATCACCGTGCTCTTCTAGTGTGTGTCTTACAGCTCTTGTGGTACAGAGCGGAAAACAGGTATGGAGAAAGCATTGAGAGGATGTTGCATGGCACTGGCAGAGCCAAGCACCCAACTTAGCAGGAAAACATGGCCAGTGATGGGTGAGCTCCAGCAAATAATGCATTGGAGGTGGAAGTGAGCACAGGTAATCCTTGCACCTGTGTGGCCCAGACTTGGGCACAGGGTTTGTTCTACCAGCCATGCTGTGCGGACAGCAACTCTCTCTTCCTTCAGTGGTGCTCTCAGTGCTGCTGGCTGGCAGGAGCCTTCACCATCTGCCATGGGCAGGAGGGGCCCCCGTTCATGGCCCCTCCAAGGATCCACTTCCCTGGAGCTGGCAGCTGGTGGCTCAGGCTGCCCGCGCTGCTGCCAGGAGCTGGCAGAAAGCTTGCTCCTGCTGCTTGGCTTCCCCTGCACCTCTGCCCAGTGCCGTGTTGTTGCCCTTGATGGAGCAGCACAACCACATTGCTCCCCTTGTTTCCCAAGAATGCCAGCCAGGCTTCAGCATAAAGAAGAGGTGACACAGTCCTGGGATTATAGATACAAACCTCATCCTTGCATAACTGCATGTGAAAGAAAACTGTGACCTCTTCGTCTCATATTTCTCCCAGAGTCCTTGTCTGACACATGCCTCAAAGGGCAGTGATGTGAATTCAATGGAATAACCCAAATGCAAGTACTGCTCAGTATCCAGATGAATTATTTCTCCTTTCCCCTATATTTAGACCAGATCTTTCTGTTCTTGATGAGCACCAACGTGGCATCAATGGCTCACATACCTACATCTGTTGTCTTCTGGGATCCTGACCTTGGAAAGATGGCACATAGATTTTATAGCACAGCCTTAAAGTGTGCTATAAAATCTATGAGGTTTTATCCAGCAGTGCTGTATTAACTGCACACATTTTCTGCGAAGACTGTGCTCTTTGTTCTTGCCTTTGCTAGCAATCAGATAGAGTATCTTTGGATACAGTATTAACAAGAGACCAGGAAGAAGCTCTGTGCTGGTGAAGTCATTCAGGTCAAGCTTTTCTTCTTTGCGTACTGTTGACCCAGGACGGCCAGGCTTGCCAGGTGCAGGTGGGAGCTTGCCCAGTGGTTAATCCAATGTGATGCTCTCGTACCTCTGGAGTTGAAAATTTGTGGTTGGAGGAGTCAGTGCAACTGCATGTTCACTTGCAGGGGGGCGTGGTAATGACTTGAACAGATTTGGGATTTCAGTGCCCTTATTTCATGTGGATGTGGATAGACATTCAGCTAGGAAATGGTTTTTCCACTGCCTTGATGTTGGTGTAGGAATTTGCACTTTGTGTGGATCCTAATGACTGTAAAATTAAACCTTGCAAGAAATGTATAGTTTTATGCATTTTACTCATACGCTATTTGTGTAAATAAAATCCTAGGGAGAAAGCAGAAGAAAATCAGGCCACTTTATGCTGTTGACTACCTAATTTAATCACTATTCCCAACTTCAGAATAACTGAGTTTGAAAAAAACCTGAAACCTTTATTAAGAGAAAGTAATGAATTAAAATCACTAAACATAGGTGAGGCTTCTGTAGATGATCAGATATCAAATCCAGTGTTATCACAAATGTCAGCAAGTATTGGCAACAATTTCCAGGGTTCAGGAACACAGGAAGGACTTCCTTTTGATTTAAACCACTGCAGCTTGAAAACTGATTTTCTAGCTTTCTGCCAGTAGAAGTCAGATCAGAATCAAGTTTAGAATATTATTAGTCCAAAATAAAAATGTTTGATAGTGCTTGGTGGGTTTTTATGTTGTTTTGTAGTGATTTTTTGAGGGGAGGGACGCTTGTTTGGTTTTGGGGTTTTTTTGGTGGGGTTTTTTTGAGTGAGGTATTGGGTGGTTTTTTCCTATAATTACTTTTTGAGACTAACTTGTTTGAATGTTTGTCTGTTGAGAGCTGCTGATGACTCTGTTAGTTTGCATTAGACTGTGGGTACTGTCAGCTGAAATAAATTGGGCATTCATATTCTCCTCACAGAGCCTCAAGTTTTGCTCTATCAACACTTTTCTTAAGTTTGCTGCATTAAGGATTCAATATGACAGGTTTGCACCTGGAGGAAAAGCCTGTTCCCTTCCCTTCCCTCCCCTCCTTCCCTGAAACCCCAAGTCTTTAATTTTCCTTTGTTCAGGATAAAATGATATGTAAAGTATGTGTTGCCATGGATGCAAAACTGAGAGCCTGTTGATCCTCCCTTTTTCCAGGTAGATTTCAAGCAGAATATTTAACATCAGAGGGCACTATGGCATGGATTCCCAGACAGAGACAGACTGGGGCAGGAAGAAACTACTTTAAAATTGATGTTCACACAGCTCAAAAGTATCCTGGTGAAATAAAGCAACTCTTGTGCCCCCTGGGGAAGCTGCTGGACTTGTTCCCCAGGTGCTCGGCAGCATTCCTCTGCCAGCACTCCCTCCCCTCCTCCATGCGTTTCCACCATGCCAATGATATGGTTCATTCCCATTTTCCCCCCAAACACACTCTGATTTGAGCTGTGTCCCAGATAAGGAATTTGTTGTGTATGCCACAGATGGTGTAGCAATGGTGTTTAAATGCCATGGGAGAATGCTGTGAAGGTGAATGTCTGTGAGTGCTGCTGGAGGATCCCCAGCTGCTGAATAACCCAGAGGGGTTAAGCTGCCCATCCCGCTAGGGCAAGCAGGGAGGGAGAGTGGAACACACTGCCACTCATGGTTCAGGGACTTCTGGAGACAACACCTCTGCTGCTGTGTTTTTCTCTTGCAGCACATGAGAGTCTGCATCTGGTTTTAATGCACAATACACGGGGTAGTGCTGAACTGCTGTAAGAGCAGTCATCTCACAAGAGTATTATCATGCCAGAGAGGGACACAGTTGGGCTGGGGTATAAATAAATACATTTCAAAAGTGGTTTACAATGTTTACCTAACTTAATTTCAACCTTATTTTTTTATACCTATTGTTTTTGCCATGGCTTCATACCCTTTCTTTTCAGGAACAGCATACTTAACAGAACATCAATTTTCCATTGTAATTAGGTTGGACTGTGGCCTCCACAGAACTCCACTAAAATTGTTTTATTTAATTTTGTCTAAAGAGTGTAGCATTGCCTCCACAGACTTTCACCAAAATTAACTCATTTTGCTTCAGATTAATTTTTTCCCCACTAGATTGCATTATTACAGCCTGCACTTGTTCTTCGTTGCCGTAAGCACACATTTTATCCAGCCTGGGTCATGTGTTAAATGCCTTTTCAGGGGGGTTTATATTTTTTATTGCTGGGCAAACTCTGAGTACTCATGGGCAGAGCACCAACAGAGCCCTGCTCAGCAGTGCCTGGTTCACAGCAGAGGAGGCCAGAGGTGAGCACCAAGCTGAAATTAGCTTCTCATTCAGGCAGCTCGAGGTCTCTGTTATTGGGGCAGAGGAAGGTGAGGGCATCTGCAGGAGCAGCAGGGACCATTTTCTCCCTTGTTTCCAACAATCACCCCGTTGTAGGGCCTTTGCTTCTTTGTCATTCATAAGAGCCACCGCTGCAGAAAGGCACTTTCTTTTTTCTAACTGAAAAGGCCTTTAATAAAGCTATTGTATTTGATCACTGGCTAAGGAAACAATAATTTAGCATAATAGAAAAAGATCATTAATGTTCAATGAACCTAACACTCTGCTTCAGTTTTTTGTTGCCCTAGAGAGATGGAGTAAACTCTTCTTCCTTAATTGAAGACTAAATAGAGTACATTTCATTTTTCATTTCCAACACTTTTTCCAATAGGCTTGTGATGTTCGCTAATGTGTGCTGAAAGGGGTGGACTGCCTGGCAGCAGCAGAGAAATTGGGTGGGAGGGTTTAGAACACATAAAAACTCGCTTGTTCTTCATCAGACAGCTCTCTAGGGCCTTCGACTTCTTTCTTGACAAGCGTAATTTCTAAAGCCCCTAAGGACTGTGCCAAGGAGATGCAGTAGTCCATTGTATTACAAAATAGAGAGGAACAGAGGACAACACTCACGTCCCCAAATGTCCCACAGCCATCTCTCCATGGTCACCTACATCCAGAGACACTGCTAAAATTGGGGTCTGGATGACATTTTGACTGGAAATGTAATTTTGTATGAAACCAAGCTGATAAAAGCTTACAGGCGTAAGGTTTGCACCACTGCAGCTCTGGATTCAAATGCCAAGGCCCACTCCCAGGAAAGAGCAGGCATTGTACATTGCTCTGGAGACAGCTCAGGGCTACCTCTGTCTCTACAAATTCCTTCAAACACTTTAGCATTGTCATTTGCAGTCACCTTCACTCACCTCCCCCTCCACAGCCACAGCACAGTTCCTGTCCTGCACGCTCCACTCACACGAGTGAGAAGGAGCCTCTGTGTCCTTTGTCAGTATTGTTGGGTGCGAGGTTGGCTCTGGCTGCTGTGGCTGGTGAGAGAGTGAGCTCTGGCCATGTTCACCTGTGTCAGACCAGGAGGTGAAACTCACGGCAGACACTGCTCTTTCAGCTCTGCCCAAAGAGCTTGCTGAATAAAATGTCTGAGGTCAGCTGTCATGAAACAAGCAACTCCACAGAAAAGCTGTGGCACAGCTAATAGCATCAGTGTAGCCTTCATTGAGAGCAATTTAAAAGGGTACCGCTAAGGACTGGTTTTCCCCTGGAGTTTTCCTTGATGGATTTTGCCATCAGAGAATGCACCATCCTCATTCCCTGATGTGCAAGAACAAAGCTAGAGGACACAACAATCAGCAGCACAAACTGAAGCAAACTGGTTAGCAGTGCCGCAGCAGGAACTTACCCTAAATAAATAAAGGACTTAACAATGCATGTTGCTACACTGCCTGCTGTTCAGGCCAGACATCACTGAGAAAAGCCATGGCAGTTGCAGTGATAATTAACAACAAGATTAGTAATAATTGCTTGTTCCCAAGCCATAGAAAGTCCCTGGTGATGTAGAGTGGGTTTGCTGTCCCTGAGGAGTCGCTGTGTGGACACGGCTGGTGTCGGTGAGCGCACTGCAGAACACCGCAGGTTTGGGGCCCCGGGGTGCAATTTTTGGGAGTGTCGGGCTCTGCTAGGCCATGGACTCACCTCAAACTCTGTCCACCAAGCCCAGAAGGCGGTATTCCCAGTGTAAGGCCTGGAGGCCCACCCTGGCCCTGCGCAGCAGTGGGAGCACCAGGCATGGGGGGATTGTGGTGCCCTGTGGCCCTGAGTGAGGGTGTCTGAGGCAGAGCTTCAGCCTGTGAGGGAGAGAAGATGTCACCAGTCCCCAGCAATGGGTGCTTTCTGTGAGGGAAACAACTGGGAGCTCCTGGCATAACGTATTTGTGCACTTGGGCCTTGATAATCATCAAAGTGATTTCCTGGATGTCTCTGCCACCCAGCTGGCCTCTCCTGAGCACCGCCAGCCCTCTGCCATGTCACTCCCGAAGCGGCTGAGCCTGCAGGCCTGCCCTGTCAGGCAGCAGCTTGAGAGCTGTTCCAGGAAGCTGCTAGTGCAGGGTGCCCTCATAAATCCATAAACACACTCTTTGTATGTCTCCCAAGAAGCTGCTTGATGGCTGCTTTCCTGGAAGTCAAATAAAAGGGCAAAGCAGTGGGAGGCTTTTAAACTTCTAACTAGACATGGGCAGGGAGGATACTTGGATGAAGCTCCAGGGATTGGAAGTTCATTACTCAGCTGACAGTCACATTGTTCGTTAACAGACAAAAGAGTCAGAGGAAGAAGCTAGCACTCCTTGTGTTCTCCCATGCTCTTTCACTACTGGAAGCTTTGGGAAGTTCCTCCCCAGTCCAGTGCTAGTGAGGGAGGGGAATGGAGTGGTTCAGGGTGGTCTGTTAGCAAAATATCAATCCTCAGGCCTTCAAGTTGCTTCCAACCATAACAGACAGCTGCTGCCATGTGATGATTACTATGGGTAGTGCATATACCATAAATGTTGCCTCAGCTGGCAGGGTTAGCAAAAAAGGATAATGGTAAAGGGGGTTTTTCCAACTGCTAGGTTAAATCATGGTGGGAGACACCTGCTGTTATGACTTAACATATTTTGTATGTAAAATTGGGATTTCAGTCTTCAGGATTTATAAAACAGCTCCTGTTTTGTGCCCAGGGTCCATTGTGACTCTAGTGGAAATTAGGCATATTAAGGTTTTACTGAGAAATAAGGGCTGTTATCTAGGGGAATGAAAGAAACGTAACATGAAGTCTTCATCTAGGGAGTAGGATGTGGTCTTTCTTTAATGCTTCAGGTTACTCCTGAAAATCACAGCTTTTCTTTATAAAAGAGGTGTCACACCACAGACCTGTTCATACAAGCAAGGTTTCTATATAGATGTGGGTGTTCTTGTTTGCCCATGTCTGCCTTTAGACATTAAGCAAAACAAGAACTCCAGAAAATCAGGGAGAAATATGGCTAGCTGAGTTGGGGTTTTTTGGAGGAAGCAGGGATCCCTTTCTATATTTTGTGTTTTGGTTCAAGCTACTACTAAAAGAATGCTAGAGCCTTTGAGACAGCCTCACCTCCTTAAAGTCTTTTCTTTTCTGGAGTCTGGTTTGGAACAAAGTGAACCCTGACTGACTTGGTGTTGCAGTAAGATTACTGACAGTGCTTTCTGTCACTGCATGCTCCCCGTGTTCCCTGGAAGTTGCTTCTAATCTGCCTTTGATCCATGCTGACTCTTACTTATAAAATTAATTGAGTGTTACTGATTTATATTTACCCAAATTTAATCATTATCCACCCATCTCTATTACTGACAAGATAAATAGTTGCTAGCTAGCTAGGGCTTTAATTTCCTTGGAGTACCATTTTTCTTGAAATGAGCTTGCAACCTTGTGTTGTTCATCATGTGTCCTGTGACACCTTCCCAGGCAATTGCTGTCTGGCTGCACCATCTGTGTGAGAAGGGCTGTGGCTGAGACCACCCACATAATAATAAGTTAGAAGTGCTCTTACAGGACAGCATCCACAGCTGTGTGTTGGTAGGATTCCTGCTGTGTGGAGTGAGGGTGAGTCAAGTGTAGCCCAAAACCGGGTGGGTTTGTCCATGCTGGAAAGCCTTTAATGGCTAAGACTTTCTAGCACTGGAATAGATTGCAATGTCTGTAATATGGGTGTGCAAGCCTAAAGGTCTCACCTCCTGTCCCAGCAAAGAAGTGCCCCTCCATGTTGTCGTCTTGCCTACTTATTTGTTTATGAATGCTTCCTTTAGAGAGAACAGTAATGCAAACCAGCTGGGTCAGTGTCTCATCTTGCAAAGAGCCTTAGAGCAAGGGAAACCGAGGGTGCAGAGGGTGCCTCACGCTGATCAGTGGTCAGACCTGTGGAGCTGCCAAAGTTGAGCCTGGTCAGAGCTGAAGCTGGAGTCAGGTGGAACTTGTATGTAAATCTCTCTGATTTCACGTTCAGTGTCTGCAGTGTCTCTTGAGAAAGGGAAAAATGTTCGTGTTTTCTCCCTCTATCAGTCACTTCACAGTGATGTTAATGGACTATTGGGATTCTTCTTGGCTCGTTTAAATCATTCTGCCTTCTGTCTTGAGTATTGCCAGTCCCTCAGGATACTTGACACCAATGCTGCTTAGAAAAAGGAGTATCTATTTAGAAGCAATCCTGCCGGCATAGCATCTGTCAGAAGTTTATGATTTCCTTTGCTTGGCAACTTGGGGCACCTGTGTGAAAACATTGCGGCTTTTGGTTTTTATCTCTTGCTGCTATTTATGCTTGTTGTATGACAAGCTGATTGCTCAAGAGATAATTGTGCTGTCCAAAGTGGAGGATACAGTACCTAGGAAGTGTAGTGATTGGCACCCCAGAAGCAGCATAACGCTTAAGGTGAGAAAGGCAGGTGAAGATGAGGGGAAATTAATTAATTTCCATGAACCAAACTCCAAATATGTGTGAAATGGGATTTTATTTTGTTTTGAGACTGTCTGGTAAATGAAGTTTAGATGGGCTCTTCAGAAGTGGGATGAGTACCATGAAGTCAAAAAGTCTTGAGGTAATGGTAATTGGTGGTATGGCAAGGGGGCATTCACCTGCATCAGAAGGAATTCCATTAGTGTCAAACAAGGTGCATTCAAAAAACCCCAGATTGTTGGTTCTGTTGTTGGAAGCCATCAGTGCCCTTGGGAGGTGATCTCCTTGCCCACCTCTCGTTGTCTCTGGTGGTACAGTTAATTTAGCCTGGTCTTTGCCCCACAATCATTGTGGAAAGCTTCTGTACCAGCACTGATTACCCTCATCTGTGCTGTGACATGCCCCTGGAAGGTTGAAACAATGGGTACCTATGGCATCTACATCACTTCTTTGTTTCCATTGGGAGTGGAGGTAGGAACCAAAGTGCCTGATAGCAGATGATGCCTGTTTGGTGTAGAAGTTTCTTGTTCCTGGTGGGCCATGGTGGAAGGATAAAGCAAAAATAGCCGCATCTTGATGTAAAAATTCAGTAGTCTTGTTAAGATGTGGTCTGGATTACTGGGCAGAAACACAAAGAGGACCTCCAGCATTCTACCTGCTCTTCAATGTGTGAAAAAAAGGGAGTTTGTCAAGAGTGATATCTGTGAGGGGCTAGATTTGGCAAGGAGCCTTAGCTTGTGTCACATCTCCTGGCTTTGGACTCATTAGGCAACTACCGTAATACCAAATGCTTATCTGATTTAGGGCCAAAGCTTCCCCTGTTATGTGTGAGAACAGTTACTGCCTGAGAGGGTGATTTAGGAAACCTAGAATGTGGGCCCTTGAGGTCGACAGATACTTAGGAGAAATATATAGTTTAAGCTTTGTCCTTTGTCTTCCATGCCAAGGAGAACACCTGTTTCATCTTGGGAAATACACCAATGAACCTTGTCCCTTTTTTGTATTTCAACTAGTTATTTATGCAGAGAGGAGGAGATACTGAGACATCGAGTCCTGCCCCAGAAGGGCCAGCAGACCAAGAGCTGGATCACTTCTCTTGAGAGGACCTGGCTTCGGGTCTGTCAAACAGACAGCATCACTGAGCCTGACCCTTTTTAGAATGGTGCTGGCTATGCAAAAAAGGGGATCATGAAAGCGTTGTTTAAATTTGTTTTGCATGTGGCCTGCCTGTGGCAAAGGCAAAAAATGGTTCAGTGAGTGAATTAGATGGGAAACAATGTGCAAGGCTGCTGCCAGTCTGTTTGGTCTCTGAGACTTAAGCAGTCTCCTCGCTAGACAAGGGAAAAAGAATATCTAGAGTATTTTGTTGGTAGACACTAAAATGTCTTTAGGATTAGATGGGAGTTGAGGATTGACATTTTGGAAGTCAGCATTTGAATCAAGGTTTAGTCATCTAAGCCTCCCTCTAGCAAGATGTCAGGACATTTTTTGGATTCTGTTCCATTAAATACTGTAGGGGAAAATCAGAAAATGCTCCTGGAAAACAGCTCCATTAGACTTTGCCTCAACTCTTTCATTTGCCAGCAAGCTGCTGCCTCTCAAATAAGAGTGACAATTTTTTTGCAGGCTGTTGTTGAACCAAATTAAACAAATATTTCAAGTATTCCTAAAGTGCCTCACGCTTCACATTTTCTCTCCTAAAGAATGAATCCTTGATTGCTTCCTTAATTAGAGATTTAAAATCTCTCTACAATCCCATTTATAAATAAATGAAAATAGATATTCAGAGTATTAATTTATCAGGCACTCAGTGTGCACACTAGAAAAGCAAATTTAGCACCTGTGCATGAAAGGAATGAGTGCCCCTTACAAACTCCTGAGCCACTGACTTTGTTGGTGGCAGTGGAGTATCCAGGAACACCTCTCGTAGCCCAGCTTCATTAACAAGGATGCAAAAAAGCCATGAGAAAAATTAATTGCCTGCGCAATTACATTTAATTTTCTTTCTAGGTTTCCCAGTTCACTTGGCAGCTATTCTTTCTTCCTTTTTTTTTTCCTTTTGCCAATTCATGTGTTCTTTCTTTTTTCCCCCATTCTTTCTTGGTCCTTTTGACTGAACAAAAGCAGTCCCACAAGGGCAGGCTAACGTATTCATAGTTTTGCTGCAACTTGGCTGATAAAATAAGCTGAAAAAATTGCTGCCTCCTATTGTTTACTGAGAATCTTTGTTGTGCTTTGTAGAGTTGAAATGAGTGCTGTCTCATGCCCTCTGCTCCCCATCCTGACAGAACAGAGCCTGTTGTGTGGAACCTGTTCAGGCTGGAGATGGTGGGAAGGCTAAAGTTCAGGTTCACAGACCCAAAAGTAAGTTACAGAAATGATTGCTTGTTTGAGCGTTCGCTTGCTTGCTACTGCCTTTCATTCGCCTTGATCTAAGTGCAGTGTATTGTTAATGCCTATCTGAACATTGCATTAAACTCTAATTAAGCTTGCCAATCAAAAAAACTCAGAAAGCAGGCTTCTAATGTGCCTAGTAATAAGTTGTATTTTCACCCTCAATTTTCTGACTATGAACATGTAATGGGTTTGTGAGCGTTTGTCATTGTTTATTGTTTTGTTTGTTCATTTTTCTCTGAACTGCAGACAAATACTTAATGAACTTATACCCCAATGTTTACCTTAATGGCTAAATTTCATTATAAAATGCCTTTGAACAAGCATCATGTGAAATGTCCAGACCTTACCAGGATGTAGCTAAGGTCACAGTGGAGGATCACAGAGAAGTCAAAGCTGTTCTTAGCTCTTCATACCATGTTAGAAAACATGCTAGTGCTAACATGATTGGGATGGGCGAATATGACAAATCATTCTGTAAGGTCCTATTGTAAATAGGAGAGTATTGGAGAACTGCATCCTCTAGCTGACGTTGGAGCAAGAGCCACCGATAGTTACAGCTAGTGTAAATCCTAATTTGCTAACCAAAATCCAAAAGTGGAAGTATCAAATGATGTGACTTTGGACATTTCACTGAGGCATCAGGAGAGAGGGAGCTGGAGGTCAAAGCCACCGTCTAGTAGTACTATTTGATAAACAACCCTAAAAGAAGAGAGGTGGTTCCTAGTCCCCAACAGGTCTGTCAAATAAAGCTTATTGGTAGGCTTGAGATTCCAGTATTTGGTACAAGATTTTCATGACTGCAAGGAAAAACTAATAGGGTTCACACATCACAAAAAAAATCTCAAACCTCAAAATCAGTAATTTCCTTTCAGAAAGACACCAGAAGCTTAGCTGCCTTAATTTCATATAAATTGAACAGGATAAAATAAGAGCATAAACCAGAGACTGGGGTGAGACTAGCCAAGTTACCCCAATAGGTCTTTCCTATCTCTAGCACTCAGCATCTATTTTTCTGTGGAGCACAGTGGTGGTCTCTGCCCTGTGGAACTGCTGAGTCTCATACTCTAGTGCTTGTGCAACTGCTACACCACTGCCACACATCAAGTGCAAGCCAAAGCTGGGCATCTGAAAGGCCACAGAGGAAGGTTGTGTCTGAAAACATGCTGCTCCTAGGTAGGTTATCCTGGTTTATGGACCTTAATAAGAGATCTCAGACTAATTAAACTTTAGTACTATGGTTGGGGAAGGCTACTGACAGCTCTGCTCTGGCCTGACCCATTTCTCAATGTGCTTCTGTGCCTGCCTGATTTTCTTCCCCTTCCTTTCCCCACCGTAATCCTTATGGAACATCTGGCCCAGCTAGGAACAAACGGACACTTGTTCTCTGGACGCCTCGTCCTTGTGTCCTTGCCGATACTCTTAGGTCCTGAAATCCTTCTGCTCTTTGTTCCTCTGCCTCTTCCCCCCACAACTCCATAAGACTTGATTAAGCCAAATGCTGACATCCCGCAGGTGCTGTAGTTATTTTTAGCATTAATATAAGAGCTCTGCAAAGGGTAGAGGAAGATTTATGATTTTGTCTCTTACAAATCTCGTGGCTTTTCCTTTCTCTTCTACAACTTGGATAGATTCCAACATCCCCCCAAATACTCCAAATTACTTCTTATTTCTTTAATTAAAGAGCTGTGAGAGCCAGCAGTTTTGCCTCATGACTGTGGGGCAGAGTGGGTCCCTTGTACCTTATGAAGTTCAGCATGTTCAGCTCTTGTCTGCAGACATTGCAAGATCTTCATCCTGGAAAGAGCCTATTTAGCACTTTCTGTGGTGAGCTGGGAGAAGAAAGGTTGCTTAAGCATCTGAGCACCCAAACAGAACTTTCACAGCAGACACGTGCTTAATTTTCTACTTCGATATTTTCATCCACTCTTCCATTTCCTCCTGCAGCTGACATACCTGTGCTTGACTTCAGCAGGTTCTGAGTTTGTATGTGTGCGAGCGTGGGGAAAGATTTTTTTTAATTAAGAAATGTCAAGAATTAACTTGTGTCTCTCTTTGCTTGTGCCTTGAATGTTACTCTCCGTCCTGGGCTCTGCACATTCAAGCATGGCCATGGTGTTTCAGTATGACCAGGATACAGCTCTCTCCATGGATTTTTTTCACCAAATCAGGCATGCCATACACCATAGCTGTTTCCTGGTATGCCTACATCTTACATCCCAAACCCATTTTACACCCCACTTAAAATGAATTTGATGTATCAGGGAGGCAGATATAATTACCATATATTTTCTAGCACGTGTTTAGCCATGCAGGTGTGCCCATTTGTACCAGTTGGGAGCTGCTGTTTTTTCTGTGTTCTCCTCTGGCTTGCAATCCTCCTCCTCATCCCTATACACAAGGAGGGCTACATTCCTGGTTTGTGGGGGCACAGAACGTTCCTTGATGAAGAATCAGGAAAAATTATTGCTATTTAAATTATTCTGCTTTTCCAAAAGCAAAATTTTTCTTTGGTGCAATATTTTCTAAAACCTTGATGATTATCAGTAGTGCCTAGTAATGTGCCTTTGTGGCGATGCTGTAGATTTTGGGAGGTGTGGGGGGTTTTGTGGCTCTGGACACCGAAGTAGTTGCTGTATTAGAGGACCCCACTCCTTCCCCCACTGAGCAAGGTTTGCAGCGTGGCTGTGCTGTGGTGCCAGCCATTGTAGGACTAACCAGCTAGGGGTGTCTCCAATTATACTTTTCCTCATACAAACATGAAATCAATATGCTGAAGCAATTAACTAGACTTCATAAACTTCAGCTGGCAAGCTTTCTGGAGTCTGTTCAAAAAGGGAGCTGGGTTGGCTGAGGGGAAAGTAAGCTCAGGGCATTTCTTTTGTTTAACTGGTGAGGTGGACACAGGCAAGCTGAAAGGGGAGAAGATTTAATTAGCTTGTTTCAATCTCAAAAAAAATTTAAAAAATAATTTGAAGATATCGCTGTATCTTCAGTGTTATCAGTGGAGAAATTAATCTTTTCAGCACCTGAGTAGGATTAAAAAATTGTCCTTACTCCCTACCATAACCAACACCCTTTTTTGGTAGGAATCAGTGAGTTAATTCTGGTAACTTCTGGTTTTGCAAATGGTGGTTCTTTTGCCCGAAGAGCTGAATGAGATGGCTGCTGTTTTGACAAGCAGACCAAAGCTGTCAGGCTTCTTTTCCCTGTAGGTGACTATACTTCATATTCCTGGTGCCAGATAGTATTTGACATTTAATTTAGGACCCTCAGTGCCTACATATAAAGCTTTACTATGATAATAATGATAAAGTGTCCAAGTGTTGGATTTGACAGTCTTTTCTTTCTCTCTCTTGGTACATCCCATGCCCAGTTTGGGCTGAAATATCTGACTTAAGGAGAGGAGGAGACTTAAGCCTGATTTTTTTAATTAATTGAGAAGGCCTGAATTGAAGATAAATATCTAAATATGAATCTTATTCTGGCTATGAGATCTTTCACTGGCTGACTCCTATGTTGGCAGACAGAATTTATGCGAGGAGAAGCAATGGGTGAGGGATAGTGTCAGCAGAAGAGAAGGACCTTCTGTATGTAATTCATCCAATTACTCATTTCCTTACAAAATAGCACATGTTGTATTGATCAACAGTGCATTTCCCATAGAAAAAAATAGTGCTAATAGTATTCACAAGGCTGTGTTTGTACTGAGGAGGACATAACTGGATTTTTTCATAACTGGATTTTTTTCTGAAATCATGTTTAGCTGCATCTGCATTGGGGGTGTTTTAGTCTCTCCTGCAGGGGAAAGTAGGTCAGGTCAGTAGCTCTCAGGAGAGGTCAGTGATGCCATGGCAGCTTGTCCCCTTTGGGCTGCACTGTTCTGGAGAGCGCAACAGAGGAGCAAATGACAGGGACAATATGTCTGTCTTTCATAAGCAGACAAACTTGGAAAGAGCTGAGGTGGCAATCCTGGGGCCCAGGCTGTGTCAAGTCAGTGGTGCATTGTCCTTGCAGTTCCTCTCCCTGGTGCACTTCCACGTGCTCTCTGCAGCAGCAGCAGTTGAAGATTGTAGTGTCAGTGCCTCAGGATCTTAAACACAAGTTATTTTTATGCCTCACATACACATGGTAGCTGTCCTGCCCTCTGACTGCGGAAGGCTGATTTACTCAGTGGTCTTTTAGTTGTGCAAAAGGTGGCACAGTAACAATCCTTGTCCCAGGAGTTATAGGAACACAGTGGAAACTGAGCTAGTTCTTTTTCTCCTTTTGCCTTCCATCATTTAAAAATGCCCTGTTATTGGGATCAACACTAATGCTCTGTCACTTTTGTTAGTTGAATAGTGAGAAAAAGCTGTGGTGAATCATGCTTTTAATGTGCAGATGAAAATATTATTCATTAGTGTGTTGGAGACAGTCCTGGTAGAAGGCAACTGGGAGGTAAATTCTTACAGGACAATAAAAATCATTTTACAGAGTGTCTGGAATCTAATGTGCTTCCCATGAAGAAGTTATGTACCCAGTCCTACAGCTGGGGTTAGAAAGAGTGGATGGATAGTGTTAGAAGTCTTTTAATTTGTGTCGCTTCCAACTATGCGCTTCCTCTGTAATTGCGTGGAGTGCATTTGTTTCTCTCCAGCTCTTAGCAGTTGATAAGACTGCTATTTTAAAAAAGCCCAAACACCCAAAACTCAAAAGAAAATAAACAAACAATTAAACAAAAAAACCCAAACAGAAAAAAAAACCCCCACTAAACTTGTCCTGTTATTCTGGGAGAATCCTATGGCTACTTTAGGATCTGTGTGATGGAAAAGGTGTATAGTTGTTTAAGATGTGGTTAAAGCACAGTGAAGAGACAGGTCACACAGAGGGGCTGGTGAAACTTAGCCCCAGTGCATACCTGTATTTTTGGGATTGAGAATAGCCTGTGGAGACTAGCCATGATCCCCACTGCCAGTCCCCATCATAAACAGTCTGCAAACATGCTGCTTTTTTGTACATTTTTTGTCAAGGTTCCTTAGCCTGCATTCCAGGCCTTTTAATATCTCAGCAGATAGACTTCTCTGAGGGATGGCTGGCAGGTCTTGTCTTGCCTTGCTCAAACCTCACTCAGGAGTTGGTTTTAAGCCACCGCCATCTTTCTGCAGAAGCTGTGGTGTTGCATACTTTGTAGTGCTATGGCAGAATACCTCCTGACCATGGCTGAGGCTTTTACAGGAGACACACCTCTGTGATAGCAGGAGAGGCTCTAATGAGAGCAGGAGCTGAGGCAATGGTGCTCGCAGGGGGCTGTCTGCAGCAGGTTGTAGCCACTGCCACAGCCATCCCATTGGTGCTGCCAGAGCAAAACACAGAAACCCACAAAAAAATTCAGATGAAAAGATGTTCCAGGAAGCATCAAAGTCTGCCCTTCCCTCAGGGCAGGATCATTTGTGAAACAGATATTTGTCTAACCTTGCAAACCTTCAGTGGTGGTACTCCACAGCCTCTTTGGGAAGTCAGTCCAAGTCTGTTACTACCTTGAGCATTAGAAAGCCTTTCCTAATATCTTTTTTCAAGTATTCCTTGCTGTAATTTAAACTCACTATTATTAGCTCTTGAGTATTCCTACCACTACCACCTTCCATTTTTCATTAAGAATAACTATTGCAAGTACTTATTCCTTATTAATAAGTGGCTTGTTCAGTGTTCCCACTTGCAAAAGTGCTTCGTACCAGAAGCTCGAACATGAATTTCAGATTAATTCATTAAGTAAAGTGGGGGGAGGGTTGGCAGGATCTGGCTGAAACAATCTAGAATAATTAGCTGTGCTATTAATATGTCAGGCACATAGAAGCACTATATGATAGTGCCATTTATGAAATGACAAAGCAGAAAGAAGTCATTTGCCAGTTTTTGGTGGAATTGCCCAGACTGCTGTAAGATTTTTCATTGCCTGAGTGGGACAGCAAAAAGGAAGTGAAGGGGCTGATGAGTTGCAGGGAGAGGAAGCACTGGGAGGGTTACCTTACCTCAGGAACCATAAATGGATCTTAATTCCACCATCAATGGTAGGTCATCAGAGTTCTGGCTCTTTGAGAACCTTGAGTGGGGAAAGCATCTCACTTTTCAGTGAACCTAAGGGTAAACATTACAGGAAAATAGACTGGAACTTGGGGAACAAAGGTTAAGTGCCATAAAAGACTAAGTACACTGAAGGCAGGTCCAAAGACACAGGAGATATGAAAATAGTTATGAGGATATGCTGAGGGCACAGAAGTATAGGGACTGTGGGAAAGATACTGGAGAGTTTCTCACTACCAGACCAGGAGCCTATGCTTTTGCTTCAGCTGCTGTACAGCAGAGCAGGGAGCAGCAGGGATTAGGTACAGCTAATCCCACACTGCATGGGCTTGGCATGTGCATGTCAATGTTTTGAGTGTTAATTTTGACTGGACAGCTTCACACTGCAGGCCTGCTGGAGAGAATTGCTCTTAGACCATGTGTTCCTTTATCATTTCCTTATGGAGGTTTATTATTTCACAGCAGGGAAATTAGAACCTGGTTTGAGATGTTCAATAAATAGATATGCTCTAGCAAGACACAAAGTGTCAGCTGAATTTGTAGAAAATTAGGAACTCTTCAGTTGGGTTGAAAAAGCACTATTGTTCATTATCCCTGCTTTATACTGGCCAATCTATCTTCAAGCAAATGGCCATCAAAAGGTAAAGTGCACATTGTGCTAAGGAGATGCTAAGTTATTGTTAGAGACATGTTTCTGAGGGAACTGAACTGTATGTTAAACAGATGAACTTGGATATATGCAAAACACTGTTTCTGAAATTGCTGAGAGGGGAAAATGTGTTTTTAGTTGCCTGTTTTTTACACTCGTGAGCATCTGGACCAGGAACAGAGAAGTATGTCCTATTCTGTCAGTTGCCTCAAAGAGCAGGCAGGCTACCTCAACCCTCTCTCAAGGACTGCACAAGGTGCAAAGCAAAAGAGGTGTGAGAGCCAGGAGACGTGAACTCAGTGTCTTGTCAGGTGTAAACTTGATCCGACCCTGGACAGGGTGCCTGGGTCCCACTTGGCTGCTTGGCACTGGTCGTGTCACAGCACCACTGACATGGGGAGTGCCTGTGGATGAGTCCTCTTTAGTCCTGCAGTTGCTTAGTGCAACTGCTCTGTGTCTCCCTCCTTGTATGATGTGACCTGTTGCTCTCAAGTGAAAGATTTCCTTTCGTAAAGTACAGTGGTTGAAGTCTTACAGAGTTGCATCATGAAATTGAATATAAGCCTCCCTTTGAACAGCCAGATTTTTTTTGAAACCTAGTAGAACTGTTAAAGCTATGTTTAAAAAAAAACCAAAACAAACCACTAAAACAAGGTAAGTCAACTGTCCATTTGCATTTTCCTCTTTGAGCACCCAGCAAGTGTACTGCAGGGGTGGTTTGAGAACAAAGCAGAATTTGTTGTCCTGATCGCTTGCTGGTGCTGCTGTGTTTTCATTAAGGCTTTACTGTGCTTTCAGGACTTTTGGACAGAGGCCGAGGTCTTTCTCCCCTCATTAATACCCTTGTCCACTGAGGGGCTAACACCCCTCTGACAATTTTATTTGGTATGTGTGGAGACTGTAGACCAGGGTGGATGTGGCATTTAGTATCATGTGTGGATTAAGATATCTCTTTGCCACCAGCTAGTGTTGTTGTAATCCAGAAAGCAGGAAGGGGACCCTTGGCTGCAAGAGGGAGTGCTCCTTCACAGCAGACAACTTTGCCCAATGAGGGGTTCCCAGCATGGGTGATGAACAATGCCAGGTATGGATCTGGTGGAGAAGGGGAATCTCCTCACCTGCTACTGGCATCTGCTCCAGTGGTGGGGCACAGAACTGCTTCAGCAGGACAGACCCAGCTCTTTCAATTTTTTTTTTTATTTTATTTTTACATTCAGTTATTACTTGACAAGCTGTCATTGTTTTCTGAGGAGCACAAGCAAGAGAAAGCAAGTTGCCTTTCTTTTTTCTCTTTTTTTT
>VYZT01005048.1:0-36236 GCA_013400735.1 Pomatostomus ruficeps | reverse complement strand
TTTTCCACTCTGAGAAATTTTAGTTTATTTTTTCTAATTCAGAGTTTTAAAGTCTGATTGTCCCCCATGCCTAAATCAGTGTTTATCTGAATTGTCCTCACTCTTTTTTCTTGCCTCTGAGAGTATTCTTCACCAAAAAATGAAACAATTACATTTGACTTCAAAACCTGTATTTTTTGTATGCTTTAGTTGTCTTATTGAGAAGTGAGGTACCTGGATTCTCGAGTGAAATACTGATTTGAAATAACTTTTTGACAACCTAAGCCTTTTAGTTTCCAGCAGTAAATGTCACAAGTGAAAATTTCAATTTATAAAAGAATAAAATCCCCTTTCATAAGAGGAATGCAAAGTACATGCAGGAGAAATGTTTTTACTTGTGACCCAGTTCACATTTAAAAGAAGAGAATCCCATTGAAATACTCAACAAGATGCTATGGTAAACTTTGGCACTGCAAAGTTGGCGCTGTACATAATAGAAAAAGCAATATTTTTGTCAAGAGTTCTAGAAGTGCTCTGCCCTTGGAAGTTTTCAATTGCTCTCATCATCACATCCCTTCTTCATCAAGGTTCCTGGAGGGTTTCCACAGAACTACCTCCCAAAGCCTGAGAGCCACTTGCACGTGACCCTCAGTGGCACAGGCTGCTCCCCTCCCTCTTCTTCACTTCAAGGATTATTGTAATGCTGACAATGGGAAATTCACAGGGATCAAATGCTCTGGAGTTGTGAGTTCCTCACATTTTACAGGCAAAATACAGGGATTAAACCCAGGTTCTGTTGGTGGCATAATGCTCCTTCCCGTGAGTGAGCTGAGAAATGTTGGGGTCTTCTACTGGAAGTTGCTTTCCTCCCATGCCCAGTATCAGAACACACCTGGGGGTGGTTCTGTTGCTCCTGCTGCACTCAGCATCAGCCTGCAGGATTCTGCTGCTTTCTCAGCACCCTCTGCCCACTGTCCTGCACAGAGGGTGTGAGCTCATTGACAGAGCAGCAATGTTTTTTATAAATCAACACAAAACCGAGGGCAGTGGAGGTCAGTTCCATGGCCAATACATCTATGCTCCCATCTAAACTCCATACCAACATATTTACACCCTCCTATGAAGAATATGATGCTCTTCTTTCTTTAAGGCTTTTTATATTAATAAGACCCCTTAACTATTTAAGGCTAATTACCTCAGTTTGGGGTTTTTTTAACCTCACCACATTTTTGCTGTGAAATCTCTCTTCACATATGATCTATCACTGCCAATCCTTTATTACACACCAGTTCACAGATTTTACAAGAATTTCTACCTGCACCAACAAACGGAACACCAAGCTTTCATTTTCTCACACATACCTGTGTGCAATGGTCCAGAACCCCAGGGTGTTCACCATCATTAAGGAAGCCAAGAAGAAGAAGAATCTCTCCAATTTACCTTCATGCAGCAAGTGTGGAAACCAGTTGCCTGGCAAAGCAGATATTTGGAGCAGAATTAGTTTGCCTTGCAGCACGAGATGTGGCTCATATGGGAGATAACTTAGTATGGGACACAGTCCCTGCAGGTGCTCTGACCCCCCCTGTAGATATTGATACAGATTTCATTCTCACAGCCTCTTAAGGGGGTTGAGTCTGCACTGTAGTTTTGCTTTTTCTTTGCAGACAGGCAGGAGAGATCTAAAGAAGTTAAAGAACTGCCCTAATAAACCTGGGGTGGTCTGGAAAACCTAGTCCTGCACAGCTATGGCTGTAATGACTGCACCACCTTCCATCTGTAATACCCTGTGCACCCAGCCAAATGAAAGTCAGCTGTGAACATTTTAGGAAGAGCTAGAGTTAAGGTGGTTTTTAGAAATTCTTCTTCGACTCTCTTACGCTTTTAATAGTCTCTTCTTAGTAAAAAGAATTAAAAAAAATTAAAAATCAGAACATTAAAAGCATTCACTCAGTGCCTTGGATGGTGCTCCATTATCAAGGCACTACCTGACAATTTACCTTTCTTTATAGCTGCCCTTAGCCATGAGTCTGTAATGTGTCTTTTGCTTTCATTCGGTATTTACACAAATCGGACCTTTTTTGACCAAAGCTTTTGGCAATAACATCTGGGACATTTGGGCACTCCGTTCAGCAGAGGACAGCACCACCCATATGCACACGGAGGCTTCCCTGCCTGTGGATTCATGTGCCCTCAGTTCGTGGCTGTGTTGCTTTCAGTGTTCCCTGCAACCTGTCTGCAAACAAGCTCAGGTGACAAATAACTATGGCAATTAAATGGTCAAAAACAAAGCCAACCCCAGTCAGCCTGCAACTGAAGACAATCAGTACCTCAAGTGCCATAATCAGCTACAGCAAAACCATAAAACCAGGGTGACAAAAAAAAGTTTCAATAGAAATTGAAGTTACAGAATATCAGAGACCTATACAGTGCTGTAGGGATTATTTACCTGATTTGGGAATACAGGATATTTGTTGCCTTTGAAGAAGGCAGATAGACAGTCTTCATTAGCAATTAATGAAGAAATGCAGAGTGTGAAACAGCTGGTGCTGCGAATGTGATGTCCACACTCTCCACAGCTCAGGGGGGTTCACATCTGAGCAGTTCATGCTAACAGCTAGAACATATCAGACATGAGCATTTGTTTTTGTTGTTTAGTTCCCTCTAAAAGGAATTTAGTTGTTTTCATGCTCCAAGATCATTCTGTGATGCAAATCAGAGATTATGAGGCGATTTAGATTAAAAGCACACCCCCAATCTGAACCACTCCAGCATCAATGTGCCCAAAGTCACCTTTCTCTGCCACATGAAAGTATGGTGTCATATCCTGCCCATCTGAACAATGTGGCTATTCACCCCTGGAATGACCTAATGGGGAAAGGAGGAAAACCTCCGTTCTTACCACAGCTGTATTCTAAAATCCTGATGGCCTTAACAGACCTTTTGGCCACTAATGCCACCTTTGCCCACTGAATACCATCCTTAGATCTTTAATATTTTTCTAAATAGAGACAAAGAGCAGTTCCACAGCACAGGAGAGACACCAGTCAAAGGACTACACCGTGCCAAACACATATTCATATATTTACATTTTTCTCTTCCCCCCTACATCTTAGAGTTGTAAACACCTTTCTTTTCACATCTGTAGCCTTTAGCTGTCCTGGGATTAACAGAGAAGAGCTGCCATCAGCACACCAGTTTTCCCAAACTCCTGCACAGTTCCCTCCATGCCATGTTACCTTTGTGCCTGTCACAGAGCAGCACCTCCTCACCTCTGCCAGCTCCCTTCCTTTTGTAGCGTTATTTTAAAAACCTATCATCTGACACTGTAATCTGACTGAGCTCCTAGGTGCTATAACTTCATTTTAGTGGCTTATAAACTTTTACTGTCATCATTCACAATCAGGTAGTTTTCCATTTTACATCCCCCAGGGGCCAATAGAAGGCAGAGCGAGAGCATGCAGGTGTGATGAAAGCAAGCATGGGGGTCTGCACTGCAGCCTGCCAAGGCAGAGCTCACACTGTCTGCTGAGATATTCCCTTGGCTAGGCTAACTGCAGGAGCAGCAGGAGTGTCCTGATGGAACGGCATTGACAATGGAACCTGAACAGAAAATGTATACTTAAAAAATTAATAACAACAATTCTGCAGCTTCTGAGTTTCCAAGGTCTATTTGCACCATTCTCTGTCTTATCACGGATGAAGGCACCAGATAACAGCACTGAATCTGGGGATTGTTGGTCCTATGAGGACAGCCCGGCAAGCAGGAGATCTGGATTCTACTCGCACTTCACCATGGGTCTTCTCCGTGGCCTGGGTCAAAGATCCTTGCTCTGTCTCCTCCCTGCTTCTTTTGGGAATTGCCAATGTTTAAACAGTGAGGTCAGGATAATGGCAGAGAGCCTTTGGAAAATCCAAATGAGCAGCAGCACAGGCAGGGACAAAATCAGATGGGATATGGTGAGGCTCCAGCTGCCATAAGAGCACACTTTTTCTCTCTAGGTTCCTGCTCTGTCCAAAGCAAGAGGTAGGATCAAGGCTTTCTTTTCCTTTCAGAGAGGAACAAGGGTTGTTAGGGGTAGGCCTTCCTCTATAGAGGAACAAGGATGGCAGCAATCCTAAGGATATCCAGACTATAATCTTTCCAATACACATTTTCATCAATGGATGCAGCAATAATTAATATAATCATTTCCTACTTTCAGCCAAAAAAACCTACTTCTCACTTTTTTATTTTTCATTAATTTTCCTTCTTAATTTATTCTCCCCACGAAAGAAGGGATAAACCTGGACTACATTTACTTCTACTTTACAGAGAATCCAGTCCCCTGCTTGCAGGAAGCCTTGAGAGAAGAGTTATCAGTGCTAGAACATCACCCACATGTTTCAGGCACCAAAACTCCCTATCAATGCTCTCACCCTGACCCCACTCACACTTCCCACAGGTGGCTGCAGACTCCAGCACTCTCCCCTGACTGCCTTTGGGGTTCACACTTGTAGGATCTTACTCTCAGCCACGAACATCAAGGAGACCTTGGGCCAGTTTGTTTGGTTTTGCTGGACTTGGGCACCGCTGTGATTGAAGAGTCCAGCCCTCTCCCACCTTGATTCAGCATTCAATGTGCCAACAATTCCCTTTCCCCCACAAAATCCTGCCCCTGGGCTTTGTGCATCCTTTACTTTTCTGTGGAGTTTGCCAACAGAAGCGGCAATTACAGGGTTGGTTTGTCACACAGGTAATTGTTCACTGGGAATTAACTTTCCACAACAAGCTCCCAATTTCCATTTTTATTTCAACAATATAAATACTTCTTGGCATGAATCACCACAAAGAAACAGGAGTTTCCTTCAGGTTCATTATTTTAAATAGACTTTTTCTGCTGGTTAGAGGTGAATTGGTTGTGTATTTTATGGCAAATTTAGAACAAGTTAGAAAACGAAGTCTGGGCAGAGTCAGATCCTCAAGTCTGCTCTACAATCATGGAAATAAAGCACCTGGCAAACTTTCACTGACATTTTGGAGTCCTATCAATTTTGCATCAAAATGGCTCAGTTAGCTCAAGAAGAAGGAATATTGTACAATGCCAAGAGGAAACTCTGATCCTACCCAAACAGGCAGAGGTGGTTCTGGTGAAGCAGAGATTAGGACACAGACAAAAATTTCCTGGGCTGTTTCTGGTAGATGACTGACAGCAAGGAGCTGCTGGCCATAGCAGCAGCCACTGAAAAAAACCTGAAAAGGGCTGTAAGGCAATCTTTGACAAATATTAGTGCACACAACGTGTCTGTTGCTATAGTGGCACCCTCAGAGAGCTCAAGGAAATGTTGCACAGGGGTGAATTCAGGATTTTTTGTTGAGTAACATTATCATATTATATCATGGGGAAAACCTTGAAGAAAAAACAAGACAGTAACATGCCAGAAGTTACTCTGTCCTGTGCCATCCCTGCATTTTTGCAGTTATCCTGCAGCCTGTGCTATGACTGAAACATAGAATTCATACTTTAGAAAAGGTTTATATTGCCTTCCTTAATTTCATCGACTTAGTGGGCATATATTCAGTGCTTAATCATATCCAAATTAAAGTCTCACTCTGCCTCTAATCCCTATTAGTTAAATAGGCATCAGTGGACACCACCATCTGGACTGCAAGAAATATCCTTTAGCTTTATCATCTTTGGTATTTAGAAGCACACAAGACTAAAATGACAAAAACACCCCAACCCTAAAAAACCAAAAAAACCCAACCTAAAACAAAACCCGAAAAATGCAAAGTCAAACCACAAACCCCCCAGTTATTCTCTATCTACAAGCTGGAAAACTGTGTCCGGGGCAGCTTCCTTCCTCTGACCTTTTTTTAAATTTTTATTTCTTTCTTACAGATTTAAATTAATATTTTTAGAGAAATATATTCTGAAATGATTGGCATAGGAGGACAGGTTTTGTCTTGCATCTTCTTCCGTTAAAATGTTAGGAGAGGTAAGAGATCCAAAAGAAAGCAGTTTCCCAGCTTGTACTGAAAATATCACTGTCACCCATCATCTGTTTGCACTCGTCAGATTTTTTAAAAAAAGTCTTATTTTATCATATTCACACCATCCTCCATAGATGCGTTAAAAATGATTAATGCAGCTTTGACTGTGACTGATATCCGATCAACTTTGCCAATAAAAACCCAAATAAAATTCTAAACCGGTGACATAAAATAGGATATAAAAATGTTTAAATTTTGTCAACACCCTCTGCGCTTCAACACTTCAAAATACACAGTGGAGGATCTACTTTGCCACAGGAACATGGAAAACATGGTTCATTGCTTCGAGATTGGAGAACCAAAAATAGTCTTGGCTCGGGTTTTAGTGAGACAAGAATCATGGGACAAGACAAAAGCATTCACAGCCCAAGAGTCGCTCACTAAACCTTGTTAAATCCTACAGAACCATTTCATGAACACTATCCTCTCTCAGCAAAAGAGAAAGAACTTGCTTTTCCAAGAGAAATAAATTAGTAAATTAGCTGAGCTTTTTTTAGGGGAAAAAAAAAGTTTCTGGTTGGTTTGCTTTGCTCCCAGTTCCATAAATTATCCAGATATTGAATATTTACAAGCTCTTTAAACAGAGCTGAAAAAAAAATACCAAATGTGAGCAATAAAAGCTTAATTGGTGTCTTTGGATTGTAATTTGACCTAAGAGAGGTCACAAATTTATTCCCTACAGCACTGTCATCTTTAGAGGGTTCATTAGGTAACCACTGGGTTTTAATAAATGGAAAATATACTATTTTGCTGATTGTCACAAGCATCAAAGTCCACTGTAAGAGGCACAATTGGAAAAAATACAGATGAAACAGAAGAATTTTGTATGTAACATTTCCTACCAGGCTAGGAGAAAACCTAAACTGAGCCTAAAGTGCAAATTTTTTTTGCTATATCTATCCCCCCCTACAAAAGTCTGACCCCAAACCTACTTTGATTGAGGAGCCAGCAGGACACCAGCCTGGGAGGAGCAGAGAGGTTCTAACACAAATGAACTTGCAGGAACATCACCATCATTTGCAAGCTGTGAATGGAATGGATTGTCGTAACTTGGAATAATTAATCTCATTTGAGCAAGGAACACTGGGAAAGGGATACCCAGTGAGATCCCAATTATTTTTTTTAAATTAAAAAGTGAGAGCCCAATAATATGTTGTTTACATATTAATAGGGTAAGTCTTCTCTAACACTCTTCTGACTAGAGCAACAGAACAATCACTAAGCATTTTTCACTTTATTTTCCCTAAAGCTTTACTAGTTTTGCAGAGGACTTTTCCTGCTTTGCAGCAGTCATTCCCATTAATCTGAATAATCTTAACCTGAATACAAACTGTCACTGATTCCCTGGGAAATTTCAGGGTGACTTTTGCTCAGGATAGTGGTGCAGTCAATTCCACCTACAGAAGCAGCAGGTCTGACAAAGTTCAGCAAAGACTTAAGTTATAGCTTTGAGAGGAAAAAAAAACCCCAAAAAACAACAACAAAAAATAAGCTAAGTTGAGAAGTTTGCCACCCAAATTTCTAAGAGTGAGGAATATTTTAGCCAGGAAGCTTTTCCGTTTGCTCAAAAAATATTGAGCAAAAGGGGTTAGAACGTGGCAAGAGCAGCCTGTGGAGAATTTAGAGAATTCAGCCTTCTTGGTCTCAGTCAGGATAAGAACTTGCAATCTCTGTTAAAACAGTATTGCTGGCCAGAAAAGAACATTTGCTTTTTTGAATCAATTAAATGATTTCTTACAGACTCACAGAAAAAGAATTAATCACCTTGATAGAAAACCAGACAAAAATCTACTGAATTGCAAACCAAATGCAAAAATTGGTTTCCTCTATCACTCTATATAGAAATAGTCTGTAAAGAAATTAATTACATTATAGTGACACGACATAGGCAAAATATTTCGGTGCTGACATTATGTTTAATTTTTTAATAATTATTTAATTATTCCCAAAGTCAAGTTGCAGTAAAATATGTCAGTTTTACCAAATATTTCAATCTTGTAAAAATTATTAGATTCCATACTTGGGGGAGAAAGAAAGAAAGAAAGTCAGCAACAGAGTCTTTCTTAAACTGTTTGTTTCATTGTACCCATGTTACACTGAACCCACAACAATGGGAAAGAACCTTTTCCACTGGGGGTATTCAAGGAGCTCACTTCTCCACACTGGATGCCTTGATGCTTAAGAGTTCTTTGCCTGGTTCATTTGTGTAAACATTCCCAGTTTTTACCCACCTCTAGGTGATGTTTTTATACCTTGTAATAAAATTTTAATCGAATTTTTAACTTAAAACCGGGACTGTGCATCAAAGCATCATTTGTTTGTTCAGATCTTGCTAGCAGGAATAAAAATTTCCTGTCACGCTTTCCAAACACCCACTTTCGCTTGTTTTTAAATTACATGATTCTTTACATAGGAAAGAGAAGAACCCAAAACTTAACTCTAAAGAGCTACAAAATGGCAATTGCAATGGTGCCATGCATTAGGGCCAACAGTTGTGGTCTCTAAAGAAGAGTTCTCTGCAACCGTTCTACCAGAATTTACCAATGGCATTTTTAGAAATATTCCTCCAGCAAGTGGGATTATTTCAAATGTGTGAACAAAAGGATCCCTGTCCCTCAGCTCAAGAACTCAAGTGCTTTACTTGTTAAATGTGCCTGTGAAACAAGTCTTTTCTGTATTGAACAAAGATTCACCAGCAAAGGAAAAACGACTTTAAGAAATTCCTGGCTTGTCTTGAAAGTCAGTAATGCAGGAAAAACTCCAGCTCGGGGCTTACACTAAACACACTTCAACAGGCTGAATCTGAAATAGGTCCTTTGGAAACAGGGAGTTTTCCGGGAATTGCAGCATCCATCTGCAGAAGGCCAAGCCTACAGTGAGATTGTATTGTCACAGAACCTGGTTCTTCCAACAGCTGGGCAGAGGTGTGAGGAAGGCAGGAGAGAAACAGTGGGTCCGGAAGGATGAGTTCCCAGACAGCTTTGAAACCCTCAGCCCAACCTTCTGCTCCTGCAGTGCTGTGGGACAGACAGGAAGGAACATTTTCCATCCTTTAAAGCACAGAGCCTGCTCTCGAGGCCATGTAAGTGTGGGTAACATGAACCTACTTCTTCATGAACACAAAAAGGTGCTTCCCAGCCAATTTCTTTTCAGTCTTCCAGAACAGAAGTACAGAGATTGGACAGGAGGACTTCCTGCAAGATGCCATCCTCTAATTACTCCTACTATCAAAATGAAGATGACTCATTAAAATTGGATGAATACAGCTGGAAGGCTATTTCCTATCTTAATTCCATCTTAATTGTGAGAGCAAATCAATAAAACTTTGGCATCCCTTTTAATTCTGCTGCCTGATTCTCCTGATCAATGATATTAGAAAACTGCTCAGGAACACCTGTCCTGAGCACACTCTTACCTTGAGAGCCTGCGTGGGCTGTCTGAACAAAGAAAGCTCCCATGAAGCAGCTGGCTCCATTAAAGAGAGCTAAGAAATGCATGGAAATCCCTCTCATCCTTTCAGGCACGAGCCAGAATGAAAGTAAGGAACCTTAGAAAGGAAGCAGATAAAGTTACAGATTAAATAAAACCAACAAAAAAGTAAATGATGGTAGGACATAGATAACACAGAAAAAAATCCAAAGTATCTCTATTAGTGAATTTCCATATTTTACATAGAGAATGTACTTTCTGCAGAAGAACAATCAGATGTGTATGTACCCTATAACAAACATTATCTAAGCTGCTTAAATCAATAATTGTAATAAACCATCCACATTCCACAAGTACAGAAACATCTTTCACCCAGACAGTTGCTTGCACCTTTTTAAACCTCAGGCATGAGCCAGAGCAGAGAAACACCGCCACAGTGGATGTGATATTTAACTGCAGAACAGCAGGACCTTCGATCCTAGAGCCAGTGCAGCACAGCCAACACTGGTAAATACTTCCAAAATCTGGAGCCCTGTCCTAATTTGGACAGTTACCTTGCTTTACCTTAAGGCTGGATACTGCTTCTCTTCCTCAAAGTGCAACCCCAGGCTCCCTGGCTCATTTTTAAGACCTCATTGTTCACTTTCTTGCCAGAAGGCTGAACCAGAAGCAGCAACAGCTTTGGTGGTGAGGGGAAGCTGTAGCATGCTGTTGTAGCATGGATGGCTATAAATAATCCCACCAGCTGTAATTTGGCTGTAATTGCAAGACTTTGTCATAGCTGTTCTTTTTGTGCAATTTTCACTGATCATCAAAAGCTTTTGTTTCCTAATTTCACTCCTTGAGTTCTCATCCACACTTTTTCTCCCAACCCCAGAGTCTCCCCACCTGCTTTATCAGTTGAATTAGAATGGCCTCCAGTTTGAAAAACTTGCCAGCAGAGGATCCTATTTGGATGCTGAGTTGCCTGAAGCACCTCTGAATACAAATGAAATTTTGCCATCACCATCTTTCATTGTTTTTAATTTGGATGTCCAAATGAGAGCTTTGAAAACATATTAAAGAAAAAATGCCACAGACAGTGTTTTCTTCTTCATTCACAATAGGAACCAGGAGCCTGAGGGCAAGAGAAAGCAGGTGAGCCTGGGACACCATCTGTAGATGCAATAGTCTGAAGCATTGAGTATCCTGGCTAACCTGAGACGCTAAAAGACTAAGAAGTTTGTGGTTGTTCCTTCCTTCTAAAAGCAGGGGTGCAAAACATGCATCTTGGTCAAATTCAGCCCGGGTAATTGCATCTTGCTTACCTAAATGAGCCCTGCTGTTTCAATAGCCTGCTCCAACCCTCCCCTTCCCCACGATGCTGCTGGGAACTGTGAAACAGCTGCTGCATTTCCCCCTGGAGACCATTGCCTTTCATTGGTGGGTGAAGCTGTCCCCAATATATCCTCTAACTAACAGAGCTGTAGTTCCCTGGTTTAAACCAAGCTCAGCCTGTCAAAGGCCTGTGAGATCTTATGGTGTGGAGGGGAGCAGTATCATTGTTTTATTTTATTTTTAAGACCAACTTAGTGGTAGAGGAAGATTAAATACCAATATTATTCTAAGAGGTGCTCATGACACCTGAAGCAGATGATTATTCAAAACTCCTATAAATAAGATAATGAAACATATTGTATAAACACAATTCTATGTGTCAGGGACCAAATTATAGACTAGCTTGGGTTGGAAGGGTCTTCAAAGATCATCCAGTTCCAACCCCACTGCTGTGGGCAAGGACACCTCCCACCAAACAAGGTTACTCAGAGCCCATCCTGGCCTTGAACACTGCCAGTGATGGGAGAGCCACAACTTCTCTGGGCAACCTGTGCCAGAGCCTCGCCACCCCCATAGTATGGAATTTCCTCCTGATATCTAATCTAAACCTACTCTCAGTTTGAAGCCATTCCCCCTTGTCCTGTCACTACATGCCCTTGTAAATAATCTCTCTCCATCTTTCCTGCAGGCTCTTGTCAAGCACTGAAATGACAAATTAGGTCACCTTGAAGCCTTCTTTCCAGGCTGAGCAATCCCAGTAAGAGAGGTCCTAATGAAGATAAAGAGTTCAATGTGCCAAATCTAACTTCTCTAACCAAGCTCTTCAGAAATGAGGTATCTCCTTTCTTCATTCCGCTTAAAAGAGCGAACATTTCCGTCTTCAGCTTGGATCATGTACTTTCAGGTCCAGTAAATCATTATGATAATTGAATTTGACCTTCTGCATAAGAAAGGCAGTAAAATGTCAGGAAAGGTGAAACAACTCTTTAAGTGTCTAGGCTGTCATGAACATCCACAGAGATCTCCTGAATGGCTCCTGAACAGCAATTCAGTTCAAACTGAAGCACAAAGCCAGGGCTCAGTTCAGAAGCCTGAATGCAGAGGCTGAGAGCTGCTGGGGATGATTCAGTGGAGCTCAGCCACCTGCATAGGGCTGTCTGATACAATGCAGGAGCTGGGGAATGCCAGGCTGTTCTCCAGCAGCAGCTGGGGTCACAGAGACCAAGGAGAGCCTGTGTGCCCTGCCTGCACAGCCAAGACTCTCCATGACAAACAGGGCCAGACACCTCTTTGTGGGCAATGAATGGAGGCCTTCTTCCCCATCAGCTACAGAAAAATCAGATTTTAGGCACCTGCCTTTAGTTTTTTATATGCAATTCTCACGTTCAGACTTAGTCCCATTCACCTGAGTTCTTAAATCACGCCTCTCACTGCAGGTCTAAGCACAACAATTAATCTCTGCTTAAATGGGAAAGGACAGCTTTTCTTCCTGAGAAATTCTAACCACAATACTTTAAAAAGATCTTAAAAAAAAAAAAAAAAAAAAAAAAAAAGAAAAACTCCAAGATAGAGTTTTTAGAGTTTTATTTCTTTTCTAAAGGCTAATGTAATCTTCCAGTCATTGGACTCCTGTTGTGTCCCAGTGTGCTAGATTAAAAAGCCTTTTTCTACCAGAAATATTCTTCTCATGCTTTTGCATGAGAAGACTGTAAGCAAGTCACCTCCTAACCTTTTTTTTGTTAAGCTAAACAGAGAAGGTCACAGTTTTCAGTTACACTTAGCCTGTAACCTAGAAACCAAATTACCTGCCTAGAAACCTGTCTCAGTTAAGTACTTGAGAGCTATCAGATGAAGAGGCATTATGAAAGTGCTAAGTATTTAAAACTAGGGAAAATTACCTTTTTAGTGACAGACTGTGACCCACAGCTCTCAGTAGTCTTAGAGTATAAGAATGAAGCTGAGACACTGAAGTTATTTCCTGCTCTTAAATAAAAACCTGAACATTTCTGGGGTTGTACTGGAACAAGAGACACTCAACCCATAGAATTAAATGCCTGCAGAGATCAGCCAGTCAATTACTTTACCTGTGTCTCTAAGTGAATGTTGCTTAGATTATTTTTATAATAGTTTTCTTTTTTTCTTTACAGCTCTGCAAGGTAAAGCACTGGTAAGCACTCTGCCTGTTCCTCAGAAGAAAATAAGCCTCAAAAATGTCAGTGTAGACACAGAAAAGTAAATTATGGAAAGCAGAAAAGGTTCAGACTCACAATCAAGAGTATGAGCAAATAACGTGTGGATGGCAGGCACAAGCTGAGCTGTACCTGTGCTCTGAAAACCAGGGGTGTTTATCTCTGGCTCCATGTCACAAGCCAAGACACAATGATCTGGGGAGGCATGTTCTCATGGCTCCCGACTGGAGCCCTAACAAAAATCTCCCAGCTGCCTACACCATTCCCTAGGCTCACCTGTCACTGCTACCTGCCCACATATGCCCAGTGCCAGTGAAAAACATGTAATAATTCCATTAGCTGGGCCCACAAATGAAAAGTGTTCCATTGCTTCACCTTGCTCTGACCGTGGCCTTTAAGGTGGTCACAGAGCATGACCACAGCTCAGCTCTCATGTGTGGTTTTGTTCCAACTCAATGAAATCATCACAGGAGGGTTCAGGTCAGAAGAGACCTCAGGAGCTCGTCCAGTGCAGCCCCTGCCTGAAACAGGTTCAGCTTCAAGGCCAAACAGGTGATTGTGCACCCCAGGGACCTGACTGGACTCTGCTCCCTTCCAGTTAATCTGGAACATCACTGCTCATCCTGGGCTACAGCCAGCAAGACAAATTATGCTGCTCTGAAGCAGGTAAAGCACAGATCTGCTCATTAAGCCTGTGGAAGAGAGCCAGGGATAAAATATCAGATGACAGCAATTATTTTTAGGAAGCTGATACGGTTCTCTGAGAAGCGGGACACTCTTGCTTTAGCCTGTTTGATTTTACTTACAGGAGGGAGTCACCAAGGCTTCAGCCACTCCAAGCAGGATGTACTGAGGAGCTAAGTGGAAGCAAGGCATGGAGGAGACCAGGAGAAGCTCCTTGGAGAGTGTCTGCTCTACCTGAGGGAAGTGCTTGCGGTGCATTTCAGAGAAGCCAGCAACCATCACGGAAAGCGCGGCGGAGAAGTGACCTACAACTGGGCAAAGAGCACAGGTTGGAGTTACAGCATCATCGTGTGTTTAGAGTGAAGCAAACTCCTAAGAAATGCAAAAGCAGCTCCCAACCCCCACCGCAAATAATTTTTTCTGGACACCTAAACATGAATGAAGAGTGCTTGCTATATGTGTATACATATGGCAAAAGGACACCAGCTCAGTACAGAGACCATCTTAGAGTGCAGAATAAATGAGAGAGGAAAAACTTTTCTGAAGACTAAAGCCACAAAGAACTTTTTACTTTTTCTTTTTTTTTTTTTTTTTAAGATTGAGGGAGGCAAGAAAGGAAAAGAGAAAGAAAAGGGAAATGTCCTTCCAGATACCGCAAGAGAATGTGTACAAACAACACTATCAGGCAGCAGGAAATTCTTCTAAAACTCAGATATATTACAACTACCCAACACTTCATCAATTGCATGGAGCATACTATTAAAATATACTATTTTATATTTCTTAATGTTGACAGTATGAAATGGTTGTATCCCCTCAAAAAAGAAAAACACAAAGCAAGAAATTTTCCAAGTTAGCCTCTGAACCTAAATTATCTATACTTCTCATGGTTTGAGCTCCCATTGATTTTGAGTAAATTTCTGATTTGTCAGCATTTCCAAGCCATAATGTGAGGAGAATTTGGTTTCTTTTGACAGTTTTGGCTCAAATACTTGGACTATGTTTTTCTAACAAAGCCTTCATGACTGATAATTGTTACACTTATTAGACTGGACATCAACAGTCGACAGTTTTTGTTTCATATTATGTAACATATATACACTTTGTCTTTTTTAGTGGCAGGACAGAAGAGATGAAAAACTCATATGGCTCAGTGGCCTTAGCCTTGTTATGTTTTTGCAGACCTTTGTTTCTTCTCTCAGCACCAAACTCCCACACCCTTCCTCTAGCACAGTTTTCCTGTATTTTCACAGCTTTAAATTTCCTACCCCCCCTTGCCTAACCTGAGCCTTGGAAGTTGTTTTGCTGTTAAGGCTGCATGAGTGCTTAATGAGAACATCAATGAATTATTGCTTGAAAATTGATGACAGCAGGGAATTCAACAGCATTTTCTAGCCAATGCACCTTATCAAAGCCAGGTATAAAGCCCTCAAGGAGCTTCTTGCAGTCGTCCAAAGAGTTCTCCTAGTGAAAAATTATGTTGGTACTAAAGAAACCTCCAGCAGCTCAGTATTCCTAACAGTGCTATACTTGACGAATTTTCCTTACTAGAAGCCAACACATTTCAGAAAAAAGTACCCTCTGAGCGCCCCAAAATTTTAATTTTTCTTTTATGTGGCAGAGGAAGAAACCAAGAGCCTTGGAGATATGGTTTCCCTCTTTACTCTTCTCCCTTCAGTCCTCTTTAAAACAAGTGGCTTGGAATGCCCATCTGAAGCTTTGGTTTTACAGAAGAATAGGCTGTTTTCTTATATTTAGGGGTGATGCTGGGACAAGGTCCTTTATATTATCTAGAGACTAAGGTTGTGTTGGACTTTTGTGAGTCCTGACCTCATATCCTGAGTAACGCAAGTTAAAAACCTTTCCTGTTCGAAGTAGAATGTGCTCAGGGAGAAATGGTCATCATCAACCTCCAAATCACCTCAAATCAGACTGGGAGGTTGCTTTTGTGTACAGGACCGAAATTTTCCGGATCATTCAAGGATGGAGTAAATCCAAGACTGAGATGATATTCCAATATAATCAGGCTCATGATTTCAGTTCTCTGCTGAATCTTCTACATTACTGACCAAATCAAGCAGCATAAAATGCAACAAAACTCAACCAAAACCAAACCTCAACCAACAAAGCCCCCACAAATAAACAACCAGGAAACTGGAAAAGATTTAAGTCTATCAAATACTCACATTTTTCATAGAGGTCCTGATACTCAACGTATTTGGGACGCAGCCTAAATTCACATTAAGATTTTAATGTTTTTTGGGTCATATCTAATTTATGAATAAACCAACAGCTATAGAGAGAGTAACATATTACAGTTTTTATGTAGACCCCTAATATAGAACAATCAGATATTTCAGTTCAACATGGTCTATGTGGTTCATCCTTGAAAACTGTTATTCTTAACATACTGAAAATTTACAGAAAACTATTTAAATTTCTTTTCCTTACAAGAGTTGAATTAAAATATAGTTATAGGCTGGCTTAACACCAACTGCCTATTTATACTTCCAATTTTGTTGCTGAAAATAATTGAGAACCTAATTAACTGTTGGCAAAAATATTGGCACTTAGAGGTCTACCATACTTGCAGGTGCAGTCATACACTTGGATATCTAAAGCCACTGCCTGTACTCACAGGTATTTTTATGCCTCAGGTGGTTTATCACCCCTAACAGGAGGCTATTTTGATAAATGAACCTATTAAGAACAACCCACTGCATATATTCTACTGGTGCTCAACATAACAGGCTAGAAACATTAATACTAACTTGAAATTTCCATGGTTTAAAGAAAAATTATTATCTGAATGTGCTTTCTGTGTTTTAATGCAGATGTTATTTTAAAAACTAGGGTAATTGCAGCCTGCTGTGTTATATGCTTCTGGTTTGTATAAAACTTAATAACACTCTTAATTAGGCTAATTTAGTCAGATTAATACCTCTGTGTGTGTCAGTACTCACTGTGCTGCCTGCCATGGGGCACTGAATTAATAGCAGCACACCGAGAAAATAGCAGTTTATAAATATTTTCATCTGAGGTTTGCAATGCAGACTGGAAGATAAAAAATGCAGGAAGTTTAATGAGAGTATCTACGAAAGGGAATAGTTTTAAGGGTATACAGAATGGGAGCTGCTTTTCTATTGGTACTACATGTAGCTGACATCTGAAGAGTGTTGCAGAGGAACCCTCCAGATCTTAGAACACAAGAGCTTTGGGAGTAATGAAAAAACAAATAAACAAAAGAAACCACATCAGTGTCAAGAGAAGACAGCCCAACTCTTATTAAAGCTACCATTGCTTCTAGACCAGGAATTTCTCTGCAATGAGTGTGAATCTACAACAGGGAAGATTTCCTTTTGCCATTTCTGTGAGAAAGAGGTAACACTTCACCTTTGGAGATCTCTTTTTGCTGTGACTGAGTGTGCAATGAGGATTTTAATAATGAAAATACCAAACACTTGAACAATTATCTCATATTAGATATTCTAATGAAAACTCTAGTGCTGGAGAAGAAGGCTGTACCTCTCCAAGTAACCTTTCACCTGTGAAAAATTAAGCCTGTTCAATGGGAACAGCAGTCAATGATACACACCAATTTGTTTTGCATAGTTTTCTGCAAGTTTTCTTTTGCTCATCCATTCCAAAAACACCTATTGCACATACAGAATGAGCCTAGACACTTTTACTTCATTTATGATGCAACTGCAGAGTCTGGAAGAAATTGCACTAACGGTAACACCATTTCCCTCTGCAGTCCTAACAACAATGCACTTAGAGCATAAAAATCACAGGAAAACAAAGCCTTTATTCCTAACTGAGTTATTTGAATCCAAACTCATAATCTTGAGCAATACATTCCTCCAGTATCAGAGAGCAATGAACTGAAGGACTTTTTAATTTCTAAAAAAGTCTTTGATTGTAAGTTAACTTTCCAAAAGCTAATGGATAAAGAAATATATAGAAGACAACCAAGTCAAAGTAATTCTCAGGCATAAACAGTTAATACTGCTTCTGTCCAATGCCAATTCCTTAGGACGATCCCTAGTTATTTTATGGGTCAGAAGAGTCTGTCCTACACAAAACCTATGCATTTTTTCATTCCTTTTCCTATCTAGTTAGTGTTTCAGGACTGTTTTTTGCAGTAATTCCTTTGAAACATATTTACTTCCGAACATCATCCCAAAACAAATCCATCTTAACATTGATAGTCGGATAGAATTGCCTAGGATCATCCATCACACTGAAGTTTCTCTGTCAAAACCAGAAAACATATTAAAACTGTATAAGCACATGCATTTTGCACATACCAATGTAAATTGTTGGAGAATGTCCACTGTCCTTGGAGCTAAAGAGCCATGAGTTAATGCATTCCAAAATAGGAACGAGAATCAGCAGCGGCACGATGCTTATCACATTCATTGCTGCAACTGGCAAAACAAATCCACTGAAGTGCAAGTTGGAATTCATGGTTTGGAGATAATATCCTGAAGGAATCTGTGTTGAAAGATAAAACCACAAGCCATGGGTAAGATTGTCACTGTATTTGGAAACCTCTCCAAGTTTTTCCTTCTGACGAAGTCACATTAAACCAAATACCTGCTACCAAAAAAAGGAAGGATCATTCATGAATAAAGCCTTTCAGAGAGTGACAACATTGTTCTCTGTCAGAACATAACATTTTCCTTTTATAACATTTTCTCCTACATTTAGCAAATTAAGCAACAGTTTATAAGTTTATTTGATCACCCCTAATTAGAGCCATCAGCCAATACACGAAATGGTTCCACCCAATTCTTCAGTCACTTCACCCAGTGTTCAACAGAACAGAATCTCAAAATAGCAAAATGCAGAGTGATTTTATTTTAGAATTGCCAGGCACAGAGTGAATTTGGACTTACGATCGTGTGCTCAAGGCAGGAGTCATTCTTAAGACACTCTTGCCAGCACTTTAAAAGCCACAGGGAATGAAGATTTGGGTACAGCTTTAGAACCAGCTTAATGCAACTCACAGCCAGAGCACCTCCATAGAGGACTTCTTTTTGCTTGGGGGAACTCAAAACCCAAGACAAAAAGAAGCAGATGAGGAACCTCCCAATGGTAGTCTGCAGGGTGTAAGACTATCTCTCTACAAAGCAAATAATTCCTCCTACTTGTGTGAGGCGATACAAAAGAGCTGTCAAGTTCATTAAAAAGTGTAAAATCAAAATCCCAATGGCTTCTACCAACAGATTTACAGATTTTTCAGTGGGGTTTTTTTTTTTGTTTGTCTGGGGTTTTTTTGAGGAAGCTTGATTAACTAATTTCACATGCAGGAGGAAGCCATAATCCATTCTGTTTTACAGACTGAGAAACTCCAGCTTGAGCAGTTCAGAATAGAGTCATGACAGAACTCAACATAGAATGGTTTCTTTACTCTGCTTTTAGTCAGTTCTGCATTCCTGCAGCACCCTGCACACTCTTCAACATGACCAGTAACTTCAAGCCCAAGTAGAATATTGCTGCTTTACAGCTGTCTGAAAATTAATGCATAGTTATTAACTGAGCTGTTGTGGGGTTTCTCATCAATGGTTATAGTCAACCCTACCCACTGGGAGTCTGTTCAGTGCTCAAGATTTACTCAAATGCAAGCTCTTAATAAAAATATTTTTTACCTACTTTCCACCTCCAAAAGAGAATATAAATTGTAAAAGGGAATAATAAATAGCAACAGAACTATGTATGTTTAGAACTGAGCCAAATTTTGTTGGTTCCTTTTTTCCAGTGCCTATTGCAAATAAGAATTGACTCCTTAAGAGGAATTAAAGTATCATCAACATGAATCACAGGCACTGAAAGCTGTTAACTTAATAATATGAAGAAAAGAGTAATAATCTTTACAAAAAAACTTACTGATTTATCTCTTAGTTTGTGAAAAAGCCTTAAACTTATTGGAAATTGTGCCAAGGATGAATTTCTTTCAGCACTGGAAAGACATCTGTATTTTCTAGATACTCTATTACAAACCTGATAAATGATAATACCTGTTTAATTTTCATCTGGCAACTACACATAACCTTGGTCATGTGTGTGTGCTTGTTGGTTTTGAATGGGGTTTTTCCATTTGCTTGGGATTTTTTTGTGCCTTTGGGGGAAGGGAGGAGTTGGGGAGGGAAGAGGAGAAAGAATGAGGCAGATGGATGGGAACATGGGATGATGGCAAGAGGAAGTATCAATGAAGCAGTTTGTAAGGATTTCCTTAAACAGCATTTAAACATCAATGATTAAAAATGAATTTTTGAGCCAGCTCATAAACTTGTTATTCCAGTTTCCAAAGGGTGAGCTCCTGCTTAGTCAGGACCATCCAGACAGAAAGGAATCTGAAGGAATTGTGTCAGCCTAAGGACCTTCTTGACACATTTATATTTATATCACCTACAAAAGCTCGGGAGTGAGAAACCACACAGCCTGACAGAGGGACTGTGGAAGGACTGCTGCTTTCCCCAAATGGGAACCCACCCACCTCCACAACAGCCTTTTAATCCTGTCAAAACAGAAAGAGAAATACGCAACCAAAACAGCAAATAAAGACTTTCTACCTCTCCCCAAAAGCGAGGGAACATTTGGGAAATTGGAAAATTAGGTTTTTTCAGGAAGAATACTGAGCCTGAGTCTCGGTGTTGGTAACTGGGACACGGCAGAGTGAGGAGGACAGGACTCGCACAAGGTGGTTCAGCCACTAAAAAGGCTCCAAGGAAGGAGCAGCAAACACTCACACAAGCTCCATAATGAGTCTTGACTAAGTCAATTTTCATTATTTGAGAAGATCAGAGGCTACAAGGTACATTCTTAGGCAATTAAAACCACTCTGCAGGGTTGCTCAGCTGGCGAAGCAGCAGGTAGAAAAAGCACACCTGGAGACATCACACTGAACACGTGTCAGAACCTATTTCGAGATTTTGGTCTAAAAGCTGGGCACCGACCTGCATAACGCACATTCTGTACAGAATCTGGAAGGCAAACAGCGGGAAGAGCCTGGCCAGTGACTTTGTGCCCTCCACCTGAGTCTCGCTGTACTGCCCACCATGGTTTTCTTTGGCGTGGTCCAGCCAAGTGGCCACGCCTGTGCTGAGGTAGGGGTAGTGCACCCAGCGCGCCTTCAGGGCGCTCACCAGGACCCCAAACGTCATCAACAAGGAACTGTCTGCAAAAAAAACAGAGACATTGGACATTGGTATGTTTTCACCTGCTGCCAAAATAAACAGGTCAAGGCAAAACACCTTGTGAGGGAAAATATAAGCTGGTATATTCACCTTTACGTCTTTTTAGGGAAGGGAAAGGTAATAACAGTCTGGATTTGTTTAGAAACATTATTTTTGGAACCCAGTTGGCTCACAACCTAATTGTTACAAAAGCAATCCTGTCCAACAGCCAAGGAGCAGAATGACTTATTGCCAGTTATTTAATACACCACAATGTGTTTCTCTGGTTGAGCAGGTAAAGTATTCATTTCCTTTGTTTTTTCTTTCAATTTATGGGATATGTTTTCAATGTCTGCTGAAGTCCTGTAGCAAGGGACGGGCAGTAGCAAAGTGAGGAGAAGGAGTTTAAAAAAACGGTTGATGAGTTAAGAGAATTTTCATGGATGAATTTCAAAGCCAGAATTATCATCTCAGGTCTTCCAAGTAGTTTGCAGGGGAGAATAGGAGTTTCCAGTCTAGTACTTGGCACATTAAAACTTGTACACTGGTTACTGGATTCAGGAATTCTAACTTGGTTCTCAGATGAAATAGAAGCAGAATGAGCACAAAGCTGTAAGCTTCAGGCTTGGGAATGCAGGTCCATTTATGTCTGGCAAATTGCCATCCATGTAAATAGGGGTTAATGGCACTTCTCTGCTTTCTGAGTGCTGGAGCACTGCAAGAAGTTGGGTATCTATAAATAAAAGCTTTCCAACACCTAAGGTGAACTAAGACTGCAGAATGAAAATATCTCCCTACTATCTCTGATGTGTAAATAATTTTCTAGAAATATCCATTGACACCTACTGGAAGCACTTGCTTTAAAGTACTAAGTAAGGGCATTTTATTAGATAAACTAATAAATAAACTCCCTGGCTCTATAGTATTAACCTGCAGATTGTTATCATTGTGGAATAAAATCTGAAACAGCCTATCAAAGGACTGTACTAGGCAACTCTTCTCATCACTCATTGTAAGCGAAGTTTAAGTTTCAGACCTAGATTATTTTAAGACTAAATCTGAAGACTAAAAGAAAAAAAAGTGCAGAATTCCAGAGTGACTTGACTAAGAAGCTAACCAGGAAACAAATGTGACTCAGGGCTCTTCTCAAAGCAGAGTTAGTTTCAGAAGTAAATAAAAGATAACAGAAAATTTGGTATCAGCTCAATCCATTGGCAAAGATTGCAATGAAATATTTTAGCTTAGAGAAATATTATTTTGCTTTGCCCTACAGCAGTGATTGGTCATTCACAAAAAAGGAACAAGAAGCAGTAATGTAGTGTTACTGCTCCAGAAGTGTTTGAGCCCAGTCAGGTTTGACATCAAAAGATGAACCGAATGCCCCATGACAGGCCCAGCAGAGAGCTCGGCAAAGCGGCAGCGCGGCCGTGTCCTGGCTCATCTGACCAGGTCCCAAAGGGGGTCATGGCCTTTGGAATCTCAGGTGTTGGGCAGACAAAAGGTTGAACCAAAGGTGGCAAAACCGATTCCCCCGGCAGCAGGCACATTACACCTCTTCCTGCACAGGCAGAGGCTGTGACACATGCCCTCACATGACAGAAAACAGCCCTAAGATTACCAGAGGCTACTTGCCACTTTCACAGCCTGCCGAGAATCTCCAGGTTTATCTTTACAGAGGATGGAGATCATTTCTTACATGCAGATTTTGGAGGGCTAAAACCCCAGGATCTCCAACCAAACAGGGCAGTGTTATGGAAGAAATACTTTAGATACACAAGTTGATTCCTTCTGTGAAAGTAATCTCTAAAGGTGTTTCCTAAGGTAGAGTTGCCTCTTACCTGTTTTGGGTTTGTAAATCATTTCACCCCGAATCATGTGGATCGTGATCATAGCCATAAGGCCGGACACTAAGGGGATAAGGAAGCCAAGGTTCCTGGCCACAGATTGCTGGATGTAAGAAATGCTGACAAAGACCACTGCAGAATTCAGGTTAACCAGCCAATGAAACCTGGGACACAGAGACAAGAGAGAGAAAAGTGGAGAGGCTGAATAATAGAAAAGCCTTTACAGAAGATTAAAACATCCAATTAAAGGCATGGTTAAGTATAGCAATCATGGACAGCATCAGTACCATGCACACATTAACACAGCAATTGAAACAGATTTTCACTCAAATGCCTCAGCTCCAAGAGGTATATGATTAAAGTAAGTGTATTAAGGCAGTAGAGCTGAACAAATTATTAGTCTAATACTGGAAATATTCTTGTGGGTGACATTAATTAAATACATCAACATTTACCATTTACACATTTAATATCTGGTAACAAGCTTTGTGTATGAAATATCATAAAATCATATGCTTCAAGCTTAAGAGAGAAATGTCTGAATGCCACCATCCTTTGGTTAAGAAATATTAAATGTTAAAAAATGTAAGAAATATTAAAATTTGATTTATCAGTCATTATTTGCAAGGCTCAGCTTGACTTTTCTTGGCTTCTGGAATATCTTGATAAGGAAGTTCCCCAACACAGTTTTCTCTGAGACTGTCATTGGTAGTGGAGGTGCTTCCCTCCTAATCACAGAAGATTTTCAATGGATAAATCACACATTTTTGGACATAGATGACATCCCACCAGTGATAGGCTTCCAACTGCTGTTTGGAACCCCTGAAAACATCACAATTATTGAGCAGTACTGTCCCAGTGTGTCAAAGATCACAGTTTGTAAGCACCGGCAGGAGGAAGTTCCTTTACCTTTGGTGGAGCCATAGCAAAATGACTTCATTTAAAGGTGAAATACACATCAATACATAATTGTACAGCTCAATACATGGTGCTGGAAGAAGGAAAGCTCATTTTCTTGTTCAGTACCACTTCTGCCTTATGCATGCCATTTGAACTTGAGTATTTATGTCTGCTAATGCATCTAGAATTCTCAGTGACAAAAGATTTGGAATTATGTTACTTGATGATTATCTCATTGGAGGGATTTTGTACATACAAATATTGAGCCATCCAACTAAAGCTTTTTAAAAAAATATAGTTACAGGACTCATTTGGCCAGAACCTGTGTAAAAGTCTTGATTCAAGTCTTAACTGACAATTTTTAAATTAGAAGCTTCAGTGGCTGTTTTCCAAACTCTCTAAAGAAGTGCTCCTGAGCTACCTGAAGTCCTGATATTCTTTCTGACTCTCTGATTGCTTGACTGGAAATAGGAGCATCTGAAGAAACCCCTTGAGTACAGGGGAGCACTTTCATTTTCCACTGCTACATAGCAACGTGCTGTAAGACTGAAATGTAAAGTTCCTGTCCTCTTACAAAAATGAGAAGAAAAAAAAACCCCTAACCAAGGTGTTTAGCAATCCCTGTGGCCAAAACAAGAAAGATGAGCTGACCTCAACACACAAACCAGAATTCTGGGATGTGCTCATATCACACTGACAGCAGCAGCTCAGTGTTTGGGCCTTTATTGCATAAAGAGTCTCAGAGCTCACACCAGGGCACAGCAGATTTAGTCAGACACATCCAACTGAATATCCTGTCCAGCTTTGCAGGGAACAGCTCCTTCCAGAAGCTTCAGCTCTCTGAGGTCTCTTCACAATAAGAGCCAAAAGCCAGCTTGAGAGGTTCATTTCAAGAATGCAATTCAGATACAAACTTAAATGTTACTGTGACAAGCCCACATAAACCTAATAATCTTCTTAAAACATTTTACAGAAATGTATTTGTTGAGAAAACTCTTAAGAAGCAACGTCCAGGTGATTCTTATTGAAAAACAGTATTTATGTTCATACATATTTGTAGGAGGATTTCTGCAGAACCACTATGGAGTTCTCAGCAAAAACAAAGTGGGGGAAAAATTCCCAAAGAGGCAGAAAAAGTTTTTAAAAAGTCAGAGTGTATTGAGGAAAATGGCAGAAATTCATCTGCAATATATGGAAACAAAAAAAGAGAGAGTGAGGGTGGAACACACCCTTGGCCCCAAGTTCTCTGCAGTTTTTTGCAGCAAGTCTGATAGAGCTCTGGCAGCTCTCACCCCTGTCTGGATTGTCCCCTTTGCTCTCATTCTCTGCCCCACAGACAGAACGTATTTCTCCTGCTGCAAAACACTACCAGTCCATAACCTCAACCCTGGAAACGCAGAAAGTTCTAGAAAAATTTAATCCAGCAGAATCCAAGTTCCTTCTTCACTTAGAAGTGGTATATCCTGTTTATTGACAAGGTCAGAGCTACAGTACACACCACAGGTTAGAACCAGCCCTTAAGATGTGCAAAGCAATCTTCTTGGAGGGTTGAATTAGAAAACAGGTAATTACCATGACCTTTAACCCAATCTTTAATTCAATCATTCTGATTGTTTAAACAGAACTTGGCTAAGACCAGACTTAAACTCATCAAGAGTATGCCATCTCATTTTATATAATTTTAAAACTCAGTCCCACCACAAACACCCACCAAGAGAGAACAGGCTACCAAGAAAAAGTGATCATGTTCTGAGGGGTCTAATGAGATTAAAAATGCTTAGAATGACTCCCCCCACCCCCCATTTTTCTAAATTTTGAGATTGCATTCCAACAGCCCCTCCTTGGGTGCCAGTGCAAAAACTGAATTTTTTTGAATCACACGTGTGCCTTTCTTGATATTTCCAAAGTTCCAAGAACTGACCCATTTGGATTCCCCCAAGGAAGTTTTTATTCATATTATATCTCCTTTGTAATCAACACTGAGAAATGTCACTTTGATTAAACACAATTCTGAATGGCTAAGACCACAGTACAATAAACTCTCCAGAGCTATCTTTCAGAACAACTGATTGCTCTCCAGTCCTAATCCCCCAGAGTCTTCTTTAATCAAAATGATGTTGCTAATTAAGGATTAAAACTCAGAATAGAGCAAAAAAGGAAGGATTTTTCTCCTCTCCTCTTCTATGGGCAGGTCAAGGAGGCAGAATCTGCTCTAAGGAACTAAACAATCTCATCCACCTTTGGTAAAGCTACTTTATTCACTGAAGTTTGGATTTAACTCAAACTTCTTTGATATTAACATAATTGGAGGAAAAAAGAAGAGCCAGGAAAGCCATCCCCAAAGGAGGAGAGATCTGATTCACCAAGAACTTCATTGATTCTTCAGCATTGCATTGTTAATATGCAAATGTGCTCAGTTTTGATTTTAATAACCATGCATGTAATGGAGAGAAAAGGGGTTTTTTTCACCTTGCCTTGGAGCATGAATGCGGAGATTCCCACTGCAACTTCCTCACCACACAGTTTAACCAGAAAATACAGCATTTGATATAGGGCTGCAGAAGCGGTAAATCAGGGCAAATGAATAATCAAAAATTACCTCCCTGATGCATGGAGAAAGGAATAGTTAATAAGAAAAAAAAATAAATCCAAACCCTGATTTTTAAGAACCCTTTTAAGAGTAATTTTTCCTAAAGGATGAAAAGAACTTCAACCAAAAGAAGAGTGCTAAGTGATTTATCTGATGCCAGAACTTCCTAGCAACCAAGCTGAAACAACACAGCAGATCCCTGCCACTGAGCTTAGTTTGAGACTACTCACAATCCTGACTTTCAGCAAACCAGCATTTATCCTGACGTAAATTCCAATATATCATTGAATTTTGCCACTGTTAGGGAGCAACAGCAAAATATCCTAAAGGCATGGCCATGTTAAAGGCAGAGAACCAAATGGAAAATGTTGTTCCAACAGCAACTAGGTTGGCAAGCCTTTAGTGTTTGGAAAAATTGTTTAATCTTGAATTCTCTGACTGAATATTTTTGCAGGAGGCCAAATAGATTATCAGCTAGTAGCAAAAGGAAAAAGTCAGGACAAGTTTTAACTGAACCTTTTGGAAACTCTTCCAAAAATCTAAAAGTTTTGCAGTTAAAAACAAAACACGAAACCCAGCAGGACAGAACCTGAGGATTTCAGCAGTGAATTTCAAGGCAGTGCTCTCTCATTCCCCACAGACATTTGGCCAACACTGAATTACCAACCAGTTGAAAAAGGACAGCAGTTCCTTTGGGCCGCAGTCCTCGAGGCTGTAGGCACTCAGGGGACACACGATGGCTCTTATGCCCCCGATGCCCAGGCTGGCTGTCAGGAGGGCAAAGTAGAACACGATTTTCTGCTCCCTTCTGGGCAGGGTGCGCAGGATGTGCCTTCTGTCGATGTGGACGTCCTCGAAGGGGAACGACACAACGGGTAACAGCGCTGTGCCTGGAACGGAAGAAAAATCATCATTGGGAAGGAATTCCAATCAGATGAAAGAAATGTGTTTTTTAGAGAAAACACAGGTGGAAAATCAAAGGTACGCAACAGAAAAGTGCAAAAGGGGAGATGCACAGCTCTTTAGAGAGGCACAAAATGTTTCGAATGTTGCTGTATATAGTAAGGTGAGAGCACAATGGGCCTCTGAGAAACCAAGCCTCACCTGAAATGCTTGTAAGGATTCAGGTTATTCTATCAACTGAACCACCAATTAACCAAAAAAACCCACAAAACATCCCACAGTGGAGTGCAGTTTTTTGCACCTTCTAAAACCCCAGAACTGTAATAGGAATAATAATTTAAGAAATAAATTGTCAAAACTCTTGTGGAAAATTTCCTTTTTTCTTTTCTTTTTTTCTGCAGCAACTTCATGGAAAATATGATTTTCAGAAAATTTAACCATACAAGCAATGCCGTGAATTGCATTTGACACTTCTAGTCTGCAAGGCAAGTCTTTCAGATTGAATCATCTATGGATTTTTCAAGTTGTAATGGACACTAAACTTAAAATATATTGATGTGTCAACAACATCAACATCAGCCACTGCTATGACTGTGCATCAAACTAATACTGTTTAATGATTTATCACCAAAGAAAGAAATGTTCTAGTTAAAACAATACCCAAATGTATCAAATTGTGTTTGTGTCTCCAGTCTTCTACTTTAAGAAATGCAAGGAAAGGACAAGTGGCAGAAAGGGATTTGAACCAGAATCCCAGGGGAGAACAGTGGAACACAATAGCAAACTTTTCTCCAGACAGCTTGAATAATGGTTTTGCAATCAGCTCAAGGACATTTCAGGAACGACTCTGATTTTTGGACTTTGTTACACATCTAAATAACAATGTGGAAACCAGACTTGCTCAACAACTGGTTCAAGCAAGAAACATTTCTATCAGCTTGGTCTAATTTAACCACCAGATGCACCACCCTTGCCTGGGAGATGCACTGCCTGCCCCAGAACAGGTGGATTTACTCTGAGCAGTGTTTTTTTTTGTACAGGGTGTTCAGAATCATAGTCAGGGAAGATTCAGAATGTGCCAACAGAAGGCAGGCCCTCAGTGCAGGTATTAGGGTACTTAGGGCAAAGTTTGCTTATGCTGGTATGTTCTTAAACACCTTTTCCTTTGTCTAAATACAGAAGTCTTGTACCTTGACTTATAATCTTACTCCTAAGAGCAGGGAAGCATTTTCTGAATTCTCTCTCTGACTGAAGCCTTGCACTTGTGCCAACCACCAATAACCTCAGGTGCTTGTCAAGGGCACCTATGTTAAGAGTTGAGCATCCACACTCTCAGCAGCCGAGCCACTTCAGAGGAGCCAAGGTTGTGCACCAGCTACCCAAGACGCACTCACAAACGTTGCTTTGCCTCAGAAAACCACCAAGGTGAAAATGCTGCAGTGCTTTTTGTGGAGGAGCAGTTCAGTAATTAGGAGTTAGGATAGGCTGGGGAAAGCAGACACCAAGCACAACACTCAGGAGTGCATTTCTGCAAGAGAATTAGCGAGATGTGACATAGTCACTAGGATGTCACCCACCTAGGAAGTGCAGGAGCATGCAGATGCACACCAGCTTGGTCCTGCCCACGAGGTGCTCAGCGAGCCAGCCCACCAGCACCGGCGTGAGAGTGGAGGTGCCCACAAAGGCCATATTGACCATGGCTGCCTGGTGGCTGCGGTAGCCGAGACGGGCCGTGCAGAACAGGATCATGTTGCACACGATACCGAAGAAGGTGAACCTCTCGCACAGCTCCACCAGCAGAACACAGACAGCCTCCTGGAGCTTCTTCTCCGCTTCAGGCAATTTTCCAGCATGGCTGCTTCTCCCGGGTAGGGCTCGCTGCTCCTTGTCAGCCATGGGGTTCAAAAATCCCTTCTCCTGCCTGTCTCCTCTGTCTGCATCCAGCATTCTTGGCTCTTTTTTTTTTTTGGAGTAGATCAGCTTAGGTCACAGGTACACTTCTGTACTCCTCCAGTGTCATTAGCGAACTGGCAAGACTCTCGCTTTGAATTCCACACGTTGCTACTACAAATTCTTAGGGCACCTGTCACTTTTGAGATATTACATATAGGATCAAAGAGTATTAAAAAAAAACCCCCTCCAAAACAAACAAAAAATCAAAGAACTATATGAACATTTCAGCTCCTGAATTTAGCACCATTAGGAAGTTAAATAGTTTATTTAATTAGTTCATTTGGGGGTGAACGAGATTTTTCCTCAGAATTATATTACCTATTAAATGATGTGAATCCAATACTGTATGTTGAACTCAATCTGTATGTTAAAGATAAAGGTTTAAACACACATGAAAGCTAACATTTTCAGCAGAATTCAAATAACAGATTGAGAAAATAATTTGGTTAAAATAATCCAGTGCTTTAATTAGGCAACAAGTGAAAAACAGCAAGTCAATAAAGAGAGGGATTTTTTTTTTTTAAGGTCAACATTATCCAGAAAGTGTGATATTTCTTTCTATTTCTGGTTGAAATTCAGACAAAGGTAATTATAAAAATAAGTAATGCTACTCAGTTTAAACTAGAAAAACAAATTTTAAAAGAAAGTATGTTGAATTTATTATCAAAAGAGCACTCTAGAAGTGGTCTAACCCCCAACTGTTTCTCTAGACAGACACTGCCCCAGAGCTGTAAAGCATCAGAAGAGGCAGGGACACAGGCAATGCTTTCTCCTATCAAACAAAAGTCTTTACAGCCTGGAAAGGGAATTTGGAAGAGCCAAACTCCCAGTGTTTTATGATGTTCCTGCTACTTTATCCATAGCAAAGTTTGCTGATTTCCCAGGTCAGTTTCTCCATTTTGGGGTGCTCATTAAGATCACTCACACCTGTTCAAAGCTCTTCCACCCACAAATAGAAGGATCCCACATCCATCTTGTACAAATGTAAATGCACACACAAGTTACAGGGAAGGGAAAAACCAGGTCAGCTGCTCTAAACAGAGTTCTCAGTGTTTCTGGCAGCATTTTTGGAGACACAGGTTCTGCTGTTTGCTTCCATCTGTTCTTGTAACTACTCAAATTTGGCCTCCTCAGATCTGTTTAGAATATGAGAACTACTACATCACAAAACTGAAGCACAATAGTATATACCCAGTATGGATAAAGATTCCAAGATTACCAAACCAAAACAAAAAAAAAAAAAAGCAACCTTGATTCAAACACAAAGCCTAGAAATGCTGAAGCTTAAATCTGCGTGGGAATAGGTTGTTTCCTAAAATTAAATATATTTTTTTTTTATCTTCTAATTCTAAAACAAGAACTCAGACAGCAAAAAGCTCATAGTTTTCTGAGTCATTCAATTGGGGATGAAAACAGCTGTGGCTTATGCCAAGAACTACTTCTGTCTTCTGATCCATGATGGCTAAAATGATCCTTCTTTAGACAAGCCAACCAGAGAAATCAAGAGTATAACTCAGCTTAGTTTCTTCATCAAAGCCTAAAGAAGCCAACCTCAAATCAAAACAGGACAGAGGAAAGTATTTTAACTCAGAGATGCATATATCTTCTGTTGCATGGAGCTACTTTTACCTCTTTTACCTAACTGTTCATAAAGAAAATGATTTTTTTTCTTTTTTTTTTTTTTGAAGCAAATACTACCGTATTTTAGCATGAGATAGAAAACCTAAGGATAAATAAATTCCTGCTCCAATAGGCATTGGAGTGTAAAATAGTCTGTTTTCCTTTGGAGTGCCAAGTTTACCTGTTCTTATGGGTACTGGTAGTTCACAGTGGATCACATCATGGGAGCCAGCACTGAGAGTAGGGCTTCTGGCTGGGCTAGCCCTCAGTCCTCACATGATTTCACTTACCCAAATTTTTGATTAGGAGCTGGTAAAAGGGAATAGTTGACAGAGCCTTATAAATGCCCTAGAAAGCAGGTGATTTTCATGATTACTTTTGAATTGCCTTTGTATGTGATTAATTTGGGTGTGGTGGGGACAGTCAGGGATCAATCAGTCCAGGAGTTAACCTACTCAGTTCTAAGAGAATATTCAGCTTCCTATAACAACAGGCTCTTTGCTGTTTTACTTTTTTAATCACTTCTGCAGAATTTAGAGGTGGTCATTCTATTTACTTGAATAGATTTCTGGTGAAATCTTGTTGAATCACCTGGCATTCAATTTGCTTGTTCTTATACAAGGTAAAAGAACTGAATAAAGTCTGATGAAAAATTCTATTGTTTGCATTAACATACACAGAACTTTATGTGTGCTGAAGCTCCTAGAAAGTGGACACACCAAATAACTTCTATTTCAAAATCCAGCCCTTCTGGCGGTACTTCTGTCTGCCAGTAAGGACTTTGCATATTTTCAAAACAAATCTTCCTTAGAGATCTGAAAACGTGGCAGTCAAATCTTGGAGAGAGGTTTATAGGAATTTATTTATATAGGAAATACTTGTTCTCATGTGACAGTGTCAGCCCACTGGAGGCCTGGCTGCTAATAAAAGATTTGCAGTTTGGTGCCCTACCACCCAAGGTTAAAGGTTGCTTCATCTCATACTAGAACCTACACATTTGCATTAGGCAAGGGAATTAAGCTGGTCAGGTTGGAACTGAAATTTTGTCCTAATTTTCTCTGACAAGGGATAGTTGTCAGTGTTTTTATTGTGGAGGTGATTTACTGAAACTGAAGAGGCAGAACTTCAGTGTCCAGCACAACAGTTCCTCTGGCTAGAGGGTAGTAGTGGCTTCAGACCTCTGTCTGGCTTCAGACCTAAGCTTTACTCTTACTCTTTTAGAAGCATGTGAGAGGTGTTACCCTGCATCACAGCTAAATATCTGGGGTGGAAACATAATTGATAGGGACAAGGCTGACAAAGCAACACAAGAATCTTGACACTTGTAAATAAAAAAAACTACGTGGGTCAAGTCCTTCTAGTTAGCACCAGGGTTCACATTGCCCTGCATGGGTTGAAGAGCTGGCTCAATGACCACTGACTTGAGGACTGCAGTTTAAAAGACAGAGGAAATGCAGAGCAAAAGGCTCATAGTCATAAAAAAACCCTCCCAAAATTTAGCTTCTAGGATGAACTTTCTCTTTTTCTATTAACTTTTTTGTTCCTATGTCCTATATCCTATTTCACAGGTGAATAATAAAACTTCTTCTGTTGAAAATGTTGCCTCAGACAACTATTTCAGGGATTTCTACACTGCCTGTCACTGCAGTCTCAGAGCGCTTTGGCCTGAAACACCCTGTGACAGAATATGGCAGAGCTTCTTTTGGAGTTCCCAGCATTTCAAACCCACATCTGATGCTTCTGAAAGGCCTCAGTAAAAATGCTGCCTAATATTTGCCTGACTACATCCCAGAAGAATAAATACATGCAAAACCCAAGTGCTTTGTGAAGCGTGCAAAAGGTCAATTAAGAAACTGAAATGTAGTCATCATGAGTTTGGGGAAGCTGATTTATGAAATCTGCTATGTTAGCAAATCTACTCAAATAAAATTGGTTTATATTTTATAAAGATCTCTCAAATGTTTTAAAAGGGCACTCTGAATGCATCTATGAAATAACCAGTTCTTAAAATTACTGATTATATGAGAAATTCTCTGGGAAGTTCTGGAACTATGGTACCACATCAACTCTGAATAATTTTATTCCCCCTTTGGGAAGTGTTTTTGCAAAAGTTTCAACACTTTAGCCAGATGTTACCTGGAAACCTTACCCAGTTCTGCCTTGCTGCAGGACGGATGTTATGTCTGTCTTGTTCCATGGCCACTTTTGTCTGTGAAAGTGCAAGACCAAGGTGCAATTTTAAATTTAGGGAAAAGCTGTATTTTAAGTATATTTGGTTTTTTCCTAGTGTGGTAATAATCAAAAATAATGTGGGAAAACCATTTTCTTCATTCTGCTGAAATACAGCATACCAAGAAAGAGAATTAAATCCCTCTCCCAAGAATGCCCCAGAGGTCCTGGTGGGGAGTGTAGGCAGGACCTTTTCTGCTAGAAGCTTTATTTTCTCTGCTGGTCCTGTAAAAGACTCTCTTCTCCCTGAACCCTACTTTCCCCCCACAGTGTAATATTTGTTTTCCTCTCTCTTTCTCTTATTTAAGTAGGGAATGTAGCAAAAGGACAGAACTGGTAGGAAGCAAAAATTCCATTGCTTTTTCCATGGTACCTAAAGCAGCACAAGGATGTCCAAGACATGAACATCCTGCAGTGAGTCCAGAAAGAAGTTTCTTGCCCAGTTGCTGGGCATGACCTCTCTGAGAGGGAAATTTACTTTACACTCTATGAGTGCTAATTTATTTTGATTTTTTTTTTTCAGGGAGATGGTTTTAAAATTTCTAATCCTCAAACCTTTGCTATAAATGAGAATTATTTTGGCATGATTACCCTGTTCCTTCAAACTGCACATGTTTTATTTTGGGGATTTTGTTCAAACATATATGATTATCTATGCTAAGCCGTTTATCATATGTTGTAAGGCTTTTGTCTTTATTGCACCTAGCTGGCGGTTTTATAATTCAGGAGTAATTGAATTGCAATTATTTTTCATGATGCATGGTATGGTTTTATATCACATTGTTGGCAGATATTCTTTATGATGCCGTTTGGTCTAATGGGAAAATTAGAAGTAGCTCTATCATATAGAAAGATGGCTTTTTTGTGTCATGTTATAGGTTGTAGATGGCATCCAGGATATTTTCTTTTGACGTATAGATTTTTAGGTAGAGGCTGAAATGAGATTCTAAAGCAGTGTTCACAGTTGAGACAATATTATCTGTACATCCAAGATGATTTCAACTATTCTCCCACAGTGACAGTTCATTTATATTCAAGTCCATTTAGTAGGCTGTGGTTAGTATTCTAAAGTACATATATAAGTACTCTGTGGTGGTGGAGCTTCTGCTCTAAATTCATCCCTGATCCAACATAACTGGTTTCGGAGAAGCCAGGAAAAGGTGTCAGCAGCTTTTTTAGAAGCAAATATTCATCAGAGCAGGGGATTGACAGCAGATCTCCCACCTCACTGAGGAGCTTTCCAACCACTGCGGTGCCCAGGTAGTGTTTTAATCTCTCCTGCTGGAGCTTGACGTGGTGCAAAGCTTTGTGAGCTCTATGGGAGCTGGCTTTGTAACCCAGAGATTAGGGCTGCTCTCCTGGAATTTGGGAAGAGGCAAAGTCAAGGCTCCATGTCCATGAAGAGTGAATTATGTCCACAAAAAAGAGAGCCTTCAACAGACAGGAGAGAGAAAGCACTGTCTGAGAAAAGTACAGTTTTGGCCCAAGAATGGTAGAATATGAGAGCCAGCAGAGCATCTTTTACAAAGGGAAAAATAGTACTTTAAGGTTTTCACTTTTATCCACAAAGTAATATCTGGAATCTCACAAATTTGCATGGAATGTATCAGTGGTCATATGAACCCCAGCTTCTCCACCCATATAAAATTACCATGCCCAGATGATCACATAAAAGTTGATGGCAGGAAGTTTTGGACAGTCATCTTGAAATGTTTTTTGTTTCCCTTATTTGTTCACACACATTTCTGCCTTGTAGACTGGTACAGGAAGTAGTGTAACATAATTTTATTTATTCATCTGCAAGTTGAGAACTGTGTGAGTCACTACAGACCCTGTCTAGAGTGCCTTGTGTGGCTTGATTGAGGGAGAAACTGGCAGAATTTCAAATGCTTCTCTTACAATGGTTGATATTTTCTCATTAAAACTGATTTTTAATCAAGATTTTGGTCTTTATGAAAGGTGTCAGCATGGTCAGCAGGTTAAGGGAGGTGATCCTTCCATGCAATACTGATGAAGAGACATCTGAGTACCAGGCACAATGTCCTCTATTGTCAACAATTTCCCCAAAATGAGCAAAACTGAAGTTACACTCCCAATCTGGGGATGTGCACAGTGGAACTATTTCAAAATTAACTTCAACTGAAATACAATGAATTAACTTTTTCAACTCCATTTACTGTTAAACCTGGCTGCTTCTGACCATTTCCACTCACAACTCACACTACAGCCGTCGGTGGTTCTTCCACCTGCTCTTCAGTGCTCACACAGAATGTTTGTCATGTTCAATACAAGACATGTCTGCAACTTCTGCCCAGGCAGTTTTGAAAGCATGGAAGCAATTTAAGAGAAATGAAACTAGAGTAATTATTATTAACTTTATTTTTGTTTGATACATCTTTGAGATTAGGAGTTATTGGTTTTTAAACACTGGACTTTAAATTTCAGTTTAAGTGCTGGCCTGTGAATTTCTGCATAGAAATACAATTGCTTATATGGAATACACTGAGTTTAAAAATAATCCTCCTCCATTTTGAGACATGCAATATACTACATTTTGAAAAATTCATTTTTTTTTTAGAGAGGTGCACCTGAATGTGTGATTCCAAAACAATATAATCAGACCAAATAGCTTTATCAAAGATAGCAATTCAAAGCTTTTAGTGCAAATGCATCACAAATGCTCGCACTTAGAAATTCTCTTTCTAAGGTCGTGTTTACAGACTCTGCCACAATAAAAGAACAAAAATATCTTTGATGATTTAGCAGAGGAAAGGGTGGTACTGAAAAAGAGATGAGAAAGAATGGGGTGCAAGACACTATTGAAAAATAATTGATACTGTTACAGGAAGAAAGCCTAAACTCAAAAAGAAAGACAGAAATGGAATAATAGTGAAATAAATTTGGTATTAGATGCTCAGGTTTTACAGTTAGATATATAAGCGTTTGTACAGCAGTAGTTTAGTCACATTCACAATGCACATTGACCTAAACCCACATTTGAGTTCCTCAGCTTTTCTCCCCATTGCTTTCTCCTTGACAGACTTTTTGAAGATCTTAGATACGAAATCTCTTAGCGAGACAAAAGTCGAGTAATTATATTTGTGGCAGAAGAGATGAAGGTGGAGGAATGCAAACCAGGTTTTGGCTATCACACTGGGATCTGACAGGAAAAGAAAACCACAAGGACACCCTGATTCCCTCCCCCAGCTCCCCTGGCTGAGCTGGAATGGTGAAGGAGGAGCCTGTGTGCCAAGTGATGCACAAGGAGACCACACGGGCTGCAGTGTTTAACAGTGACCTATCCATGTCACCAAAATGTTTGCCTTTCTCCATGTCTGTCAGTGGGCATCAATTTCAGAGGGGAGAAGGAAAAGGGAAGGGAAGGGA
>VYZT01005034.1:4246-17268 GCA_013400735.1 Pomatostomus ruficeps | reverse complement strand
GGTGGCGTGTGTGAACATTGGCGTCCGCCTGTGTAGATTTCGAGAGCGGTTGCCTGAGAAGACAAAACGAGGCGCTGTCTATGGAGGCAACATAGAGCACAGATGTAGACGGGGAGCGTTTCCCGGTTGTCTCGGGTTATTTCAGGCCTTACGCACAAAGCTCCTCTGGCCTGTTCATGGGTGATGGATGTAGTTTTGTGTCCCCAGAACAGGATTGTGTCACTCTATTTAGCAAATAAAAAGGAAAAAAAAAAACCCAAACAGATAGTTTTTTTAAATCTACTTTGTATCAGCACAAGAAAAGAAAGAAATTACCCTACAGTCTTTGCTTAAGTGAAGGCAGCATTCGACAATAAGACTACCGTGACATCCACCAGTATGGTTGTACCTGTAGAAAAAGAGGGGTTTTTCCTGCTAGAGTGCACGTAGGTCAGCTCAGCGTGTTTCCTGATCCTGCTGTTACTCAGCTCCCCAGCTGCTGCTGTATTGTTGTTGCAGGGTAGGTCAGGTAAGAAGAGCAGGTGTCTTTGAAACGACACAGTGACAAAGGGACGGTCAGGAGCCATGGTCCCTCCCTGCTTTCTTTAGCAGGAGCTCATTACTTCTGGCAACCATTGGGAATGTCATGTAATTGTTTTGTGGAAAATCTCTGACAAGTTTCACGCGTACCAAAGTTGCTTCTCATGAATAAAATAACTGAAATTTGCAGAATGTTGGTGCTGCAAATAGTGTTGCTTTAATGTATCTACTCAAAAGGAGAGCGGTTTGATTTGTATTAAGTCTAAATTCCATTTAACAATTAGCACAAGCTACAATTCTACAGAAAAAAATATCCATTTTATGCATGCACTACATTTGTATGAGTTCGTGTAAAGACTTGCAGTATATTAGTGACATCAAGAATATATTCAAATGCTGGAAATGACAGGACACACTGGAAAAACATAACTCTGCTAATCTGTTCCTTCTATTATTTTTTTTTTGCCCATATTTAAAGTCCTAACACAGGCTTTATTCCAATACAAAATGTCCCATCATTTCAGTTAAAACTTAGTTAGAACCTATGACCAATATTTTATTACATGATGAAATCAAGTAGATAATAATTTCTAACATAGGTTTTATAAAAGGTTGCAATTTGATATATCTAGCCTACAGTTAAGTGGATTAAGCAGGTTATAAACAACATTCATGTGGGCAGGACAATGGACCCAGAAAGCCTTTGGGAATATGTGAAATACCCTCTTCATCTCCTGACATATGTTGGGTGGTGATATTATTTCTGGTCGGACCACTGTACCTCTGCCTTATTAACCTGAAATAACCCTTGTGTTTCTCATATTGGACCTGGAAGCATCCACCTCTCTTTAATGAAGGTAAAAATCGAGTGTTCAGCTGTTCTGATGGGGGCTTAGCACCTTGCTGGACTCCTGCTCCTAGCACACAATGAGGGAGAAGCAATTCCTTGCTACCAGTGCCTTCTGCACAAAGCAGGATACAGTCTAGCCTAACATTTGTTAACCCATAATAGTCTGCCTAAGTGCTGTTTAGTGAAAAATATTGTGTGGTTTTGTATGGATAAACCATCTCTGTCACCGCTAATGTTTGTTGTTGCGAACTGTTACTGCCCAACTCTGGGAGGCTTTGCTGCTGATTTGTATGGTGAGTGACAGCTTTGGACAGAATCCTAACCCTACATTAATAATAATTTAAACTGATGTAAGTTGATGGAGAAGAAACAATAATCAGCAGTTAACAACCGTAGTAAGCTGTCTACTCTAGCCATAAGATTTTAATTTCAAAGATGTCTCGGAGGCACTTGACATCACATGTTGTTTGGAGAAAGGGAATTAATTCTTTGCTGAGTTATACTTATGTTAAGGAAAAAAATACAGAAAAGTTATGAGCTTGAAAGTGCTAAGAAAATAATTAATAAGGCTCTTTAATAGCTGTTTAATGTTTTTGTAACAGAAAATGAGAGGCTGTCATTAGAAAAGATCTGAAAAAAATATTCTGAGTACTAATTTTAGTTTGAAAAAAGCAGAAGCATGTATCATCACGGTATTTTTTATGAAACTGTAAGTAAAATAAGTTAATAACTGTATAACCTGTTCACTTGGTGCGTTTACTTACTTCTATTAATTAAATGTACTTTGTATTGTGTGCCCCATTTATTACATTTTGTGTCATATTTGCTGTGACTGCCGGGGAAGGGTTATGATAAAGTCAGAGGCAATGAAGATCGGTGCTCATCTAACAGGTGCTCCACTCCCTTTGTTCTTTGTATACACATATTCAAATCACTTAAGGCAGGGGACAGGATAGGACCTGTTAACTCATTGCTGATTTCCCTAGCAAATAAACCAGCAGCTGTAGGTCCAAGCCCTGGCTTAGTGCTGAGAAGGTGGCATTTGTGTGGGACAGGATGCTTTCATGGAGCCCTTTAGCCAACTTCTTTTGGGACTTACAGTGCAAAATATATTTTATCCTTGTAGGTAAGATACAGTATGAATTATATTTGATTGTCATTGTGGAAATGTGAATTGATTCTGTAAGATTTATCTTTATAAATTTAAAGATATTTCTGTTGTATTGTCAGATGTTTTATTTCAGGAAGGTAGCCTAAAAGCTTTTCATCAGATTGTGGCACCTAGTTTTATGAGTGAAGCTAAAGTTTTAGCAGCTGAACAAAAATGAATGCTATATATAATCTCTATGTAAAATTTGGGCATTGATTAAATGTATATAATCTGCATTTAAAACATGGGTGTTGATTAAATATATATTATTACATTTTATTGAGTAACATATACATTATGCATTCTTTTTAACAAGTAAGATTGGACAGGTTCGGAACCAAAGATTATGGAGAAACTGTTACACACTTCTTTAAAAAATTATTGAGACAACACCGATGCATTATTTTTCACTTCTTTATGATTAATTAATTTATATGTAATATTTAAATGTAATTTATATTGAAACTAAATTAAGCTTTTAGTCAGCTGAAGAATATCTCCCCTTTAATAGTGCATTGGTTTGGTGTCTGGGTGCAGTTTTCGTAAGTGTGAGTTTGTTATCCATGCAATGGATAAAAAATAGATGTTCTATGTACTTTGACAGAAATATCCTGTGATTAAATGTTAGATAAACTTCTTTCTACAAACTACTGTATTTACCTTTTTCTATATTTAATTGCTTTTGTAAATGTCAACAGAGGAAACATATATTACAAATGTAGTGCATCCTCTAATCATTCATGTATAAAAACAATTTTTCTTTTATCTTCTTTGCAAACCTCACAGTTCTAGCTTACTGTAGAGTCACCTAGTTTCCTTGATTTTGAGCTCCATACTTTTTCAAGACTTTTGGCTTCATAATGATTGATGTTTTATATGATGATTGTTGGGTCTCTTATTTAAAAATGAAAAATATTTGGTTGATAAAACACAGTGACTTTGTGCTTTATATACATTACCACTTTATTGGATATTTTTCATTTAAATCCTACAAGAGCTATTGTCGTGCAAGCAGAGTGCTTTAGAGTACATGTTTGTTCACCAGGAAGTCTTACATCCCTGCCCAGATATACACATTTTCTAGTAAGGGAAATAAATGTGCTGCTCATATTTTATATCATTATGAGAATCAGGTACATTGGAGACATGACACAAAGGCTACTGAAGATGTTGACCTCAGCAAATCAAGTTAAGTTCTGTAACAAAGCTCAGTGGAACTTTTCCTTGGGCAAAAGCCCAGTCCAGGGAAGAGTATGCCCAAATGATATCAATGGAGGTAGAGAAATTGCAGTTTCCCTGGACCATTTCATCTGGGTTGTTTGGGGGTTTTTTTAATAAATGAACATACTTGTAAAAAGGAAAAAAAGATGTTATCACTGATCTGGTGACATTTTGCACCAAGTTCAGGAGAGCTGAAGGGCTAAATGAACACTTTGGTGAAAAGCAGTTGAGAATCCAAACTCACTTTGACAAGGAGATGTGCATGTTAAATTCAGAGAATGCTAAAATCTCGCTAGGCAGGTTTCAGTTTATGCCATAAACTGAAAAGTTATGTCATAGCTTTTTATTTAAACTAAAACTGCAGCCATTGTTTTATGTCAACAACAATTCTGTTGTGCTTGCTAATACTGGTGATAGCAAAGTGAGATTGAAGCCAAGCACAGATCACTGAGCTCCAAATGGAGGTCGTTTTGGTACAGTCCTTATGACTATTATACAAAAATTAGGTTTTAGAATTCCATCGTCTTGGAAAAAAAGGGTATTCTATTTGGAAAGCTGTAGGGATAGACTTAAATTTTATCGAATTTGTGCCTGATAAATATTAATTTAGTTTGATAGATTGGCTTGATTTTGCAATTAACATGAATTAAAGGATTAGTCATAACAGTCTCCAGTTTAACCTAAAAATCAAAATTAGTCTAATACAAGTGAATCATAGAACCTTTTATGTTAGAGAAGACCCTTAAGAGCACCAAGTCCAGCCATGAACCTGATGCTGCCAATTCCACCATTAATGCATGTTCCTGAGCACCACGTCTACACAGCTTTGAAGTACCCCCAGGGAGGGTGATTCTACCACTTCCCTGGGCACCCCATTCCAATGCCTGACAACGCTTTTGGTGAAGAGGATAACTCTCTCAATAAAGAATATTCCAGACTGCAGAAGGCATGGTCTCTGTGAAGACCAGAAATCTTCTATCACTGCTCCTGTAAAACCCTTGCCTTTGACAGAACCCCGTTATCTAATAACTTGCCCCAGTCTCAGCCTGCCTTCTCCCTTGCTCTGCCAGCCATGGAGAAGCCTGTGTGATGTTGGCACTCCACAAAATTACCCCAGCAAAGCCAGGGAGAGCAACAAGGACTGGAGTTATCCAAAGCCACTCCTGAAAGGACTGAGGGGGAAATGGGGCCCTGTCCACACCACCTCCAGTCCTAGCTAATAGAATTTCCTTAACTGCAGGTCAAAATGTCTTTCCAAGCTGTTACATGGAGGCAATTTTCCCTGTGAAGCAAGTGTAGCAAAGTTAATTTGAAGTTTTTATTCCTACAGTTTTTTACTGCAAAGAAATAAGTTTTCCAGCCCCAATTCTCTTCGTTTTTTACTCTATTGTGCTGTTAGCTTCCATACGGGTGGTCCCAGTTATCCTGGTTAGGTCTTGCTAATTTTTTGCACAAACAGATCGGTCAGAAATATTCTTTATTTTCCATAGTTTATGATTACACCGCTTCTTTTACTGGCATCCTGTCCAACAGCACAATCACATATTGACAGCTAAATGAACCCAAAAATTGAACAGCATCATGTATAAAGAATGAGTAAATATATGGACAGATCTTTTAATTACAAATCACTCTGTGTTTGAAAGATGTTTTTGATTTTATTCCAGTTGATCTAAAAATGGAAACATAGTGGATTATATGAAATAGATCTCCAGCATTAAATATTTTGTGAAGGATTCTACTGAGGAGTTACCATCTTTCTCTCTTTTTCAAATGGACAACAGCAATTTTAATCTGATTTGTACTGTAAGATTGTCAGGGAGCATCTTAACATCTGAGAAGTGTTAGAACAACCAACAAAATACTTAATCTTCTGTTACTCAGAGTCTAGCAAGCCTCGAAGAGTTGTGCAGTGTTAGAAAATTGCAAGAACAACAGGCTACAATTACTGTTAAAAGGGGGTAGGGGAGCAGGCTTCAGTTTGATGTGCATCATCCATTTTAGGTTTTTCATCTAGAAAGTTAAGCATGTAAACATCTCTGTCCTATGTATCCTCCACTTAAGCCGTTCCACATTTTTTCTATACTCTTCCTCTTTTTTTTACCCCATTGTCCTCCTATGTCAGCGGAACCCCAGCCAGTCCTTTGCAAAGCAAAGCCCATGCTGCCTGAAGCCCTCTGCCCACTTCCTCTTTAGCCCCCACTGATGGGGGCTTGCCAGACTGTCAGTCAAAGGATTTCACGTGTATTTCCCCTTTAGTATTCTGCAACATTTTCCTTTGGTTTCCCTGCCATGCCCTCAGAAATGCTGTGAGCTGTCTTTAGCTGAGCGTAATATTGCTCAGCTTTATGAAAAGTGAAGTCAGCCACAAAATTACTTTTTTGGGGTAGATTCTGTACAGCATTGCTGGCATACCCAGTCCCCTCACACACCATCTCTCCTGTGCTACTTTGCGTGCCCTTCCAGAGTACCTCTGACATTGATTACTGACGGTACTGCTGCATCTGTAACTATCACCCACTTTTTGTGGCCCCACCCTGATCCCCAACAAGTTTTCTTTGCAATTACCTAATGGCAAACAACTGTGCACTGAAGTTTGATGATTCTAACCCAAAAGACCTGTACACATACCATATTATGCTACTGAATTGATAATTTTATCTTTTTTTGACACATAAATTAGGAAATGAGTCATAAATGAACTTTCAACAATTTCTGTCATAAAGAATAATGATATGAAAGTTGGAAATTTAAGAAACAAAATTATCTCTGCATTATATTAACAAACACAGTCACATACTTTTCACACATAGCTCCCTCTGCTCTTCCTTACCCACCTAGCTCTTTCCAGGTAGAAATGCATTCCATGTACATCAACCGGGAAGTTACTTTTTGGTTACAGGTATTTGGAAGCATGTCAAGAACCACAGAATCTCAGGTTGGAGGGACCTCAAGGATCACCAGGTCCAACCAAAAATGATCATTAGCAGGAAAAGAGTAGATGGTGCATGGTGAAAGCGTTGCTTGTTGTCCTGGGCTGTGTGTTCTCAGTCTCCAGTGTGTTCTTATGCAGTAGCAGATGGATTACTCAAATCACAGTTTTTACATTTCTTATTTATAAGAGGTTACTTTTTTCCTAGGGTTTTTTAGCACTTGCAGCATGCTTTTCAGCAGTATTGAACACAAATTTGAGCAATCAAACCGGCAACTAGAGTCAATTGGAGTTGCATCTTGAACATACAAAAATGTCTTTATATGTATTTTGAAAAATCCTGTCCTCAGTAGTTGCAAGTTGATCATCCAAAATGAGTGTGTATTTTTGCTATTAATTTTCTCTGGGCTTAAATTCTTCATCTTTGAAGTCCTGTTGGTTAAAATAGTGTTGTAAGATCAGTTTATTAATGTCAATTCTTTACATCATTGCTGTTCTTGTGAGTGCCATGGAAAAGTTAATGTGAAAATCAATCACTTAGTCCCAAGACTAAAGCTTTAACAGTGTTCTATAAATATGGCTTAGGCCAGCACAAGGTAAAATTATTTTTAAAAATGTATGGGAAAGAAAATTATTAACTGAGGAGTGGCCTTTTTGCACCATAACAGAGACAGAATTCTTAGAAAACAGAATTAATCATGTGGCTGAAAATTTCACTTTTGTGCATATCAACAGCAAGCCTTAATTCTGCCAGTTTCCGAAGGCTGGGATACCTCACTTTTGTAAGCTTAGTATTGTTTCTTGAATTTAGTCTTACAGGTACAGAGCAGTCAGAAATAATAACTATATATCGTTTTAGCCAGACATTCATGAAACCGCTGCTTGTCAGATTTTCAGTCAGTTTCTCAGTATAACTGGTGAAGTACCTAAGAAGCTCCTCTGTAGCTGAACAAACCCAGAAAAAATCGTAAAAACTGAGCGTGCAATCCAAGACTGTTAGACAGTGTAAGGCCTAGAAGTAAAAAGAATTGGTGATTCTACCACTTCTATGCATTAAAGTAAATGTACATTATCTCATCTTTGTCAAACTTTCCACAGTAAAAGATCCTTCCTTTGGCCTTTTGTATAGTTTGAGGCTACAGCTCTGTAGCTAGATCCAGCTTCAGCAAGGTCAATGAGCTCTTGCCCCTTTCTTACTTAAAATCTGAGTTATAACCACGCAAAAAAATGTAAGTTTTAGTCTTGAGAGTTGTTTCACTGTGAGAATTTCTCATTTGAGTTTTCTGGGGTTTCCATTTGTGTTTTGGGTTTGTTTATTTCTTTGTTCTTTCATTTTTATGCAGGTATTTGTTCTGCCTTAAAATTGACAGTACCGTCTCATACCATCCATGGTATTGAGGGGCAACCACTTCATCTTACAGTTGACTACAGTTTCAATGCTACAGCGTCTGAAATCCAGATAATTTGGCTTTTTGAGAAGTCTCCAAGTAATCCAAAATACTTACTTGGGTCTGCAAATCAAACAGTAGTTCCAGATTTGGAATACCAGCACAAGTTTACCCTTATACCACCAAATGCATCTTTGAGGATTAATCCATTGCATATCAGCGATGAGGGCAATTACATTGTAAAAGTCAATGTCCGTGGAAATGGGACCGTAGCTGCAAGTCAAAAGATTCAAGTAGCTGTTGATGGTAAGTTAGCAAGAGATAGTGTCTTCATTTTGAAAATAAAATTGCGATAGTTTTGAAGTACTGATTCTTAGGATCCAGTTACAACAGTGTCTCATTTAACGCAACCATACATGAATAAATGCTAACAATGAAGTTATGTTGTTTTCTGCTGCTGCTGGAGGGAATACTGAAATATGTTACTTTTAAGCAAAATTAATATATTGACTGATGTTTCTATATCATAAGTAAAAAACTGAAGAGGTATAGAAACATTTAAGATTAATTTAGACAGACTTCTAAAATATAAAATTTAATAAGCTTCTGCTGTGCTATCATGAGGATGTGTTCAGTATCAAACAGTAATTATCTAAAAGGATGATAAGAGGCTTCTGTATTTGTGGATTATACAGAGGGAACCCTGTAACTGTTAGGCTTGGAAGGAATAGGATGAATGACATCTTGGGGTGACAAAGTTGTAGCTGCCATTTAACACCCAAACCCATCCCAATTTTCAGACATCCTCATGAACGGAGCACCCATATGTCAGTGGTGCCCAGTGTGGGCAGAGCTGTGGACAGTCATGCTGGGAAGTCACACATGGTGGGCAGTGTCATGCTTTGTGCTCTTTTCATTTCTGTGGACTCAGTGATTTGTATATGAGGCAAGAGGCCATGGTACACCTGACTGCAGCCTTTATCCTATTACCGGTCATATAAATAGGCTGGTTTTATTTATGTACCGTAACAATTCTTACAGTCTCCAGCTGAGGATATGGCCTTTTTTTTAACCGTTAACTACATTTAAGAGATAAAATTTGAAATGTGAGTAATTTCCAGAGAGAATAATGATTGCTGTTTCAATAATCTCGACCATGAAGACTGCAATATAATGGCTTGTCACTTTAGCAACCCTTCATATCTTTTTATTTTACAGTTCCAGTCACAAAGCCAACCGTACATACTGAACCATCTTCAGGAGTAGTGGAGTATGTAGGGAATATTACCCTAAAATGTACTGTGGATAGAGGTACAAGGGTAGCTTACCAGTGGATGAAAAATGGGAAGCGTCTCCATGCTGGCCCTAATTATACCTTTTCATCAAACAATGCTACGCTTCTAATTGTTCCTGTTGTAAAAGAAGACATTGGGAATTACAGCTGTCTGGTATCTAACCCTGTCAGTGCAATGGAAAGTGAGATAATTGCACCAACCATATATTGTGAGTATATGAAATATTCATTATTATCTTTGTATGAGTGATTTGACTGGAAGGAGTGCCTCCAAATATGAAAACAGGCAGAAAGCAGTTGAATCAACATTGCATGTGAGCTTGCATTCAAAATGAGCTTGTTTGTAATAGCTCTAACTTAAAATGGGATAATAAAATTATTCAGTATTGTGTAGTTGCAAAGATCAGTCTCAACTGCAGAATTCAAATAGAAACTTCAAGATTTCCACAGATATCTTCAGATGTGACTCAAAGGAGAAAAAAAAATCAGATTGTTATACAAGAAAATATTGTTAAAAATGGAGACACTAAACCGTATCAGAAAGCTAAGCACAGGAATACCCACTAATGCCAGTCCTCCAGGCTGAAGGACTGGTATTAGTGGGTTTCCTCAAGATCATTCCAAGTCCAGTCCTTTTTAATACTTCATTAATGTCACCAGAAAGAAGATAGGGAGTATCTCAATGTATGACATTAAGTAGGAGGACTGAATGACTTTGACAGAGTAATAGAGCTGGGATGAAATTTGCTAGTAAAAAATAAATGGGCATGCCCTTTCAGAGAACAAAAAACATGAACTTCTGCTGATAAGATTGAGATGGATTGGAAAATAATCAAGGCAGTGAGCCTGGGTGATTGGGCTCTCACAAGATATCTATGAACTGACAGCATGATTCAGGCATGAGAAAGACATATTTAATTCTAGGGGAGTGGGCAATGGATTTCCAACAAGGAAACAAGGGAAGTGCTTGTGGAACGCAGAAGATAAGACCACATGTACAATACTGTGTGCAGTCCCTGCAGATCCCAGAACACTGATCTTGAACTGGAAAGAAAAAAAAGAAAGGAATGGAGAAGAGACACAGAGACCTCAGTCAGGCTGAGCAAAATTAGAGCTGAAAGAAGTGATTGCATTCCACATCAAACAGGAAACATGAGGCAGCAAGAAGAGTTGCATAAAGGCCTTTTTTTTCAGAAGAATAAACCATAAGGTAGCTATGTATTTTGACTGGAAATGAAGACACTTGAGAAACTAATTGAGTTGGAGGAAACAAAAGATTGATTTAATCAGCATTCAACAATTATACTAGAAATATTAGGGCATTCTCATTTTGGTCCATGTCAGGCATTCCCAGTGCCTCCTCAATTTTCAAGTAGCATACTCTACACATATGTGACCTGCTATGCTCTAATCCTCATGTCCTCAGGGGTCAAATTATCCTTCCCAGAGGAGAGCTGAAATTAGACAGGTCAGGACCTATTTTGCCACCAGTCCTATTCAGCTATAACCAGTTTACCCAGTGGCCCAGTGTTGAAGGCACAGTGCAAGGACTGGAACTGTCCAGCCAAGGGCTGGTGCTCACTCCTGCTTTCTCCAGGCACTGTCATCTGGCAGCTGGTGGACAGTCCATGCTTGACTTGTTATGATTGCACTACCAACATATTCAGAACCTACATCTCTTACATCTCTAGCTCTCATGTTTTCCTCCTCCTCCTCCTTTCATCTCCTTTCTTCTCTGATTATCTGTTCTGCTAGTTGTTCGGGGTTTTTTATTATAACTTGGAAGAATTGGATGAGGGGGTGACTTGCATCTAAAGTAGGGGGGGGGAGGTCTCTACACTGCACCAGGAGAAGAGAAAAAGACTGCCTAAATCAGCAAAGATTAACAAGGACATTGTTAGATATGAGCTGATACAAGCTTAGATGTAGCCTATAAAATTGACAGCAGTGCAGACCTAAGATGAAGAAGCAGTTGCAAAGAGTCCTAAACAGGGCAAATATTAATTGAGCTTCCATCTCATTAGACAGAGGAATCATGATAAACTGTTCTGCAAAGAAATAACCAACCCTGGTGGAGCTTTAGCTTATCACTACTATAATTAAAATTATTTTTAAAAAACCAAACAAACAAAAAAAACCACATTCTTTCCTCAAGGTAGCACATTTTTATATGCCTGCTTTTGTAGGGTCCCAATCTCAGCTCACTTACATGCTTAAAGTGCTAAGGATGAGAGCTGAAGGTGTATGAATGCAGTTCCTCTGCTGCCTTTCTCACTTTAATGAGCTGTGAATCGACCTTATACACCTCTCTTCAAAAACTACCTGTATACAACTTGATGACACTGTATCCAGCCTGACAGCCTTCTTTCAAAGCAATAAAGTCGGGTCAGGCTAGAAAAACACCTGCCACTCTTGCTACCTTTCAGACAGCTGTTTGTTGCACAGCCCATGTGAGAGTTGAATTTCTGACCTGTTGCACACAGGATTGTCTCCAAAGCACTGGTCACACTGACAGGTTTCTGGGACACTTGCTTTGAGAAAGGTGTGGTGCCCTTAAGTCCCAGCTTTGGTTCTGCTTCCTCCCTTCTTCCTCACTCAGTTACATGCATTTTTCAGCAAATTTGAAAAACCTTTCCAAGTTCTAAACTGGAAACCTATTTTTGACCTATTGTTTACCAAAATTTTAAAATCTCAAAGTTACTTAAGTGTCCACATATCTGGAATCTTTAGCTGTTTGAGTGGTTGTGATATACAGCTCTGTCAAAAACCTTGAGATTCGCTTTTTGTCCGTGTATGGGAATATTATTGTATATGCATTTTCAGAATGTCAGAAATGAGGGTTTGCTTTGTGCATAATGCAAAATCTGGGGAAAAAAAGATATTCAGAGCAAACAATGCAATGCTGAAAGACTGCAAATACATGTGCTACTCTCTATATCCAAGTTAGTGATGGGAATTGGGGTCTTACTTCCTGAGCTATATGAAGTCACCTCATTTGGTTCAACCTCTGCCTACAGAAGTAGTTTCTCTCCCAGCTCCCAGTCATCAATAACAATCCAGAACAGGCCCTGAGATCTCCCTCTGCCATATGTCAGTGCTGTGGGGGAGTTACTGGAGGTGATAAAGAAAAGGTCACTCATGGTAAATACCTGCCATCTGCTTGGAAACTGCAACAGTCTCGTAGTGATAGGAGCAATTGGTAATATTCCCACAGAGCAGTAAATTGTTACTCAGAAAGATTGATTTATTGTTTTACAGGTAATTTAGTTAACTGGTTTTACTGAGACAAGAGGCAGTTTTCTGTAGAGAACAATACTGGGAAAGGAAAATAGAGCTGAGGGTTCCATGAAGGCTGCAATTGTAGGCTTTTACTCAGTATGAAAATAGTTTTTTAATTCATGTCTTCTTAATATTATTCTGCTTCTCCATTAGTTATGATGATAATACAGCCCGGAACATGGCTATTGCAGTCGTGTGACTCAGAAACAAATTATTTCAAAACCAGAAGGAGCTGCTGTCCTGCAGACTGCAGCAGACACTGTTGTACTGTGTTGATGGAGTTGAATTTAACAGACTAAGTGGGATTTTCTTCCTCAAGTCTTCCAAAAGATAGAACATACTTAGTACCTGAGAGGAAATGGCTAATTGCCTTATTTTCAGAATAACCC
>VYZT01005030.1:0-13242 GCA_013400735.1 Pomatostomus ruficeps | reverse complement strand
TGTTCCCGAGTTCGGCAGATTCACGTATGTCCACGTCTCAGAAGACACTTTCTCAGGCACAGTCTTTGCCTCTCCCCATTGTGGGGAGAAAGCAAAAGACATGATAAAACATTTTCTGCTTGCCTTTCCACCTTAGGAGTGCCAGCAGAAATAAAGACAGTCCAGCATATGTCTCAAAGGACCTCCACCAGTTCTTTGACACGTGGGGAATCTGACACACCACAGGTATTCCTAACTCTCCCACAGGCCAGGCAATTGTGGAGCGAACCCACCAGATGCTCGAGAGCCCTTGCCCAGCAGCGGGGAGGAGCAGAGACAAGTTGGCCTACCGAATGGCTCTGCAAGGCCCTCTTTACCATTAACTTTTTGAACTGTTCTTTTGAGGACCTTGACCCTCCCCATATACTGGCACTTTAAGAATTCGAGCAAGGCTAAATGGAAAGAAAATCTGCCAGTGCTAGTCAAGGACCCTGAGTCTCATAAAATTGATGGCCCATTCAGGCTACTGGCCTGGGTAAGGGGATATGCTGCTGTGTCTACTCCGACTGGACCGAAGTGGGTGCCAGCAAAATACATCAAGCCGCATCTAACCCCCTCAAATGACAGCAACCCTAAGATGACAGCGTGGAAGAGATGAAAATGCCGCACTCCATCTGAAGAAGACCTTGCTGCCCTCTTCCAGCTGCTGCCTTTCCCCATATGTTTCCCTTTCCCCTTTACCCCTTAAAACCACCTTCAACTCCCTTTTTAATAAATAAAAATGGAGGAGATGTTGCAGTGTGCTCTGGCCAGTTTCGGTTTACCACATGGCCAGGCTCTGCTAATTTCCCCCTCCCCANGTCCCCCCCCGTGCCGGTGCTTCCCCAGCATGACCCCGGTGCTGAATAAACCATCTGGGAAGCCCCCCCTCACATGTCTCTCCTTCTTCAGCTCACCTGGAACATCGGGGGGTTGGGCGAAACCTCACAGGAACTTCGCCAGCCCTCCCGCGCCCAGAGCAGCCTGGACAGCCCCTGAAACAGCGAGTGGGCACTCGGTGCCCCTACCAACTGCATCGCAGCAAATCACCATCTGAACATCCAAAGTCAAAAAATGGTCTTCTGTGTTTTAGAAAGGCAGGAAATCTACTTTCCAAACATAAAAGGTTTGTGCATGGGTTGATTTGGGAGAGCTCAGGAGAGCGACTGTCACTTTCCTGATGTTTAAAGAAGGCAACTGAGACCATTCCAGAAATTCCTGAAGTATATATGTTTTCCTCTTCCTAGGAAAGAGGAGAATCTGACATATTTTACAGCCATGCACGTGTACGCTGCTAATGAAAAGCTTCAGAACTAATAAAATCTTTCAGGACCAACTTTTCTGTGGCATGTTGACATCTACTGAATGTGAGACGATGCTATGAAAGTTTCATTGACACACATTTGGGCTGACCTACATATAATCTTTGTGCCTTTCTTGCAGACAAACTCACATCCTAACAAATATGCCACATCAGCTAATCAGCTGCTAGAAAGTGCGAGCAATGGCAGGAAACTTGTAAGTGTATCTCACTAGAGACCCAGCTTGCAAAGGGTGAAGAAGTAATCCTTTCCCAAAACTAACAGATATACACTATCATTTTTCTACCTCAGAACAATTATTTTAAAAATGCATTACCCAGATTTACAAACTTACCTCAGCCCTATCTTTGCCAAGTAGTTGGGAAAATAAAGGATGTCTTCATCTTCACTTGAAAGACTGAGGGGAAATACAGCAGTCTTCAAGCTGTTGCACAGCTAAGGCACATGCTGGAGAGTGAATAAATCTTTCTAACAAGAGGAATGGATAAGCATGGGATTGTTTACATATGGGAAATGTAGTAGCTCCAGTTCTGGAGGCTTTTAAGACACACAGCTCTTGGAAGTGGTTTTCCATAGTGCTGATCTTTATTTTATGCATGCACTGGGGTATGGCACAGGGATACCTGAGTTTCGGCATCTCTGTTTGGACCAAGCAGGCTTGAGATCCTGAGCACAGCCTGGAATTGCTGGCTGCAGCACAGCCACTATGAAGGACTTAGGAATTCAGGTCCAGCACCAGGAACACTTCCCAAATCCACGTCTGTCCCCCCCGCACACTCTGAAACAGCACAGGGATATATGAGCTATATTTGAAGTGTAAACATGGTTTATCAGGCACAGGGGAGGCCTGAACATAGGTTTCCCACTTCCCAGGCGATTAGTCTAATCACCAGAATAGACAAATAGCTGCCTTCTTTATGATTTATATAGTTATTCACACAAAACAGCTCAATTAAGGGTTACTACCCCATTACAACCCAGCAGTTAGGACACTAACTCAGTCAAATGAATTTTCTAAGCATTCAGGGATTTGTACTGAACAGAAATCCTACCCTGAACCCAAGTAACCACACTGACGAAACTATTTTAATGCAAAAATTGAGAAGAACACTGGTGTCAATAACTTGAAAAATTCTCACTATTTTGTTTCTTTGAAAAAAGGTCTGTCCCCTTTCCGTACGTCTAATTTCTATGTTGATTAGCTCCTACCCATTTGCTACTGTTATATTTCCATCTCTCCAGAAGGCAGACTGACAAGGTTTTCCCCTTCTTGTAAATAATGATCACCTCCCAGCCATCATGACATAGAATGTAACTCCACATTTGGGATGGAAAGAGCCCTGCTTACCAAACTGATAGCCACTTGTTACAGGGAGACAGATTTTAAAATTAAATGTTTGCACCTATCTTTCATATGTTGAGCGGAAGAAAAACCCCTATTAAGCAACCCCCTACCCCCCAAAGAAAATAAGATTTTTGGGCCATTATCAGACTTTCTGATATCTTTTCAGGTTTGCAATTTGTTTCACTTTGTCTTTAAGATAGTGTAACTTTGATTTATAAATACCCCTGCCCTCATGCCTATTCCTTTTTTCTTTTCTTTCTCTGATAGTTTGCAGATATACCATTTAGACCACCATTGGTAGAATAAGATATGGTAGTTGTCTTTTCCAAGGTTTGAATCTCATCCCTATCCAGTGCTGGCATCTTTCTGTGTTGCAAAAAAAAAAAAAAATCTGCTTCTGTTGCTCTTCCTTAGTTGGACATTATACAAATTTCATTAGGGCCCTAGTTTTGCCCAAAATATGTGTGTCTGGTTCTTCCACCAATAGCCTGACCTAAACCATCAGGTAATTTTGTCCACCTATGCCTGTTAAAACAGCTTGGGATCTGCCTTTGGCTGTGTCCATAGAAAATTTCCATTCCATTCCATTCAATGGCAGCTTGATGAGACCCTTAGTTTGCAAATCAAGGAAGGACTTTAAAGAATGATACCTTTTCCTAAATACCTTGGAGATATTTGGGAAATAACTGTAGCAATTATTTTTGGTAGGATAGCTGAGATGAGAGATTAAAAACAATCCAGTTAGCATTCAGAATAGCCAAATATTGTGGCCCAAATGCAAAGATGCAGCTCTAGCCTGCTATTAATTAATCTAGAAAAGAGTTATGATGTAAGAAGTTGCTTCTAGAAACAGCTTGTACAAATGCATGGGACACTGCAGGCTCTCTCATCTGCACTAACACAAGAAAAAGAATTAAGCCCTAGGAAATAAGGAAATAGCTACTAAATGGTGACCTGTTGTCCCACCACAGACTGTGCCTGCCACAGGAGGCTGAGTGAGGCTAAGGCTGACAGGTAACCTGAGGTCTTTCCTCCTTTAGCTGCTCCATGATGTACGGAGGAGTAAATTACTTTCTGTTGCTGAGCCTAAAAGTTTTCAAAGCACTTTTTTTTTTTTTTTCAATTTTTTTCCTCCCTCCATGACAGACTGAAGAACTCATTGGTGCTGTAATGAAAGGCAGACTGCGTTCCCTGTCATGTCAAGAACGCTGCATTGGGAAAGTCGACATGATTTCATGGCTAATGATTCACTCGCTAATATCAATGTGGGCTGCAGTGAGGATAACCAAGTTGAGCTGTCTTAGATCAAATGATTCAATTAGGCCAGCTGTCCCTATTTGTCATGGCTCAACTCGCTTTCAAATTACCTTTCCAAAGTGTGTACGTGCCTTAGCATAGAACTTAGCAGCTCAACTGTTTTACAAAAAGGGTATATTTAGCCATGGTGATAAGGGGGAAGAAAGACGTCCCTTTTCATCTGCACTGAATGCTTTTCTTTAGCAGTTACAGTATGTATTTAACAGGCTAAACTTTAAACATCCCTGTCAAGTGTGAATCACTTGACTGTCCTAATGACAGTGATCTTTTAAATTTTTGGATTATCTTTTGGCAGGTTTATGAAAAGACAAAAGAAAATCTAAGGGGGGGGGGGTGTGCACAGGGATGAGCAACATAGAAGGGAATAAAGGGTTCACAGAAACCAAAAATAAACATGTAGTCCCTCAGATGTATCCTTTAGACCCAAACTGACCTGAAGTCAATAGTAGCCAGATCGTTTACACAATATCTACCGAAAAGCTCTCCTGCAATGCGTTGGTTATCTTGGTTAAGCCACTTATTCCTTGACACGTTCCCGGCAGGAGAACGACCCCGCCATCCCTCGGCAGCAGCCCTCAGTGCCGCAGCGGTGAGCACTCTGCGGAGACAAACCAGAGCTGGAGGCTGGCAGTGTCAGCACGCAGACCCGGGGCTGAACAGGCGTGGAAATTCAATTACCCTTGGTGGTGGTCCCTGCAGTGCCGGGCGGGGAAGCTTCTCCTGCTGAGGCCGAAGAAGAAAGGAGGCAGCGGCTGTGCTTGCAGAGCTTCCACCGGTGGGCATTTACTGACTTTTTAGTATTGCAGAGGTGTTAAACTGGTGAAAGAACAACCTGGATATACTCAAAACAGATGAAAATTATTACAAACATACAAACACAGCTGTTCATATAGCCTCACATACTTTCTGTAGATGCATTTGGCTGATAATTTGGGCCTTCTCATTTTAAATATTTTAATAGGATTCCAGTGGTGCCTGAAAAATACTCCCTTGCTGTCTATACGGCTTATTTTAACTATATATATTTTTCTTAAGTTCTCTCTGGCAATCATACCAAGTTGGAAAACAACAGTAGAATTTACTAGAAAAATATGACAGTTTATTCCTGCCCTGGATTGATCAGCTTGTAATTTTGTGATCATGCTGTCAAGAAAAATATACCGTTGATTTTGAGAAATGCTGTATTAGGGAAGTTTTTTCCATTTATCTAAAGAAGAACAGTTAAAACCGGAACGAGCTGAACCTCGGTTCTGAAAATTTGTCATTTGCTTTTATATTATTCACATCTTTCATACAAAATAGATACAGCAATAGAAAAAGTTTGAAATACTAAAAATCAGAAAAGGTCTAAAATGCCTAAATTGGCCTTCTGCTTCCTGCTCCTGTGAACATACCCACATGTGGGAGTAAAAGTAACAAGGCAATGTACATTGCCTCACTCACACATACCCAGTACTAAAGAGAGTCCAAGATGAAACCATGCCGTATCAGCTGGATGCGATATATTAACTTTCAAGAAATAGAGTCTAGTTTGCCGTCTGCCTAAATTAATAAACACAGGTAAGCAAATTTGCCAGCCTCATTCCTGGTATTTATATTTGTTAATTAATTCAGTTAATCAAAACCACAATGCATTTTGCAGCTTGCAGTCTCCAGCTTTGACTGCAAAACACACGGCTATGGATAGGAAAACCATGACACTGAAGAGAAAGGAAAGATTTGCTGCGAGTTTTAGTGTAAAAACTTTCCAAAGGTCAGAAAAACCTGAATGATTACAGTCAGAAAATGTGGCCTGACCAAGCTGATGCATTAGGATTTTGATTTATTTCTGTCTGGTCTGTTTTCTTTCTTATTCCTAATATACAAATGTTGGCAAAGAGGTAGAATCTAAGAAGAGTGACTTTTTCCTTCCAAAGATTTTAAAATGCAAAGAGACTGTTAAATAGATTTCTGACTATATTGAAAAATTCTCTTGAGCTTTGCCTCAAAAAGCACCTTTCAATGCTCACCTTTCAACCTCCCTCCATTTTCTGTTCTATTTGGCCATATCTCAGAGGGGAACATTTCCAGTCTACAGTCTCTGCTCACTTGGAATAATGTTTGTTTGCATGAGTAAACCAGCTAAAGTGGCTATCACTGAAGTCATAACTAGAAGATGAAACCAGTTGGGACTATTCCCATGTGAAGTGAGTCATGTTGCTGAATCAGGCCCATGTGTGAATCTTTCTGTGTCCCAAAGGGGTTTTTTCTATCTCATTAGGAAAAAAAGTTCTTCTAGAGCACCAGACAACAAAAGCCTGGGAATGCAAAGTACAGGAGGGGAGAAAACATAATGTCCTTTTAGCTTTTCTCTCAATTTTCTTTACTGCAATGTGACTGAAAAGGAAACTCTCTAGTGAATTGTATAATTCTAGGCTTTTATCAGTTTGTTATTTTCATTCTGTTCTTGCTTAAATGTATGGTACATATACTTTTTGGTATTTTTAAAATTTAAGCAATCCCCTTATGTCTAGTTTTTTATAAAGACTGCAAAGAATTGCAAGGTGTTAATGGTGTTCATTGTGTGGTGTGTATTTTAGGTTCCCTTTCTACAACAATGCAGAGCTGGAGAGTGTAAAAACAGAAGAAATACAAAAACTGTAAAGACATTTAATGTGTAAGAAGGACCAACTAATGCGTGTCAGCTCAGCCAGATGCCCAAGGCTAAATCTTTTGATGTGAGATGGTGATTCAGCTGTCAAGGTGCCTGAGTAGACTTGTGGTCATCGTAATGATTGGCTGCAGATTTCTTTTGGGGGGGTTCATGTTTTTCTCTTTTCTGTCTTTTTTTTTTTTTTTTTTTTTGAAAGACAAGAAACAGTAAAAAGGTCAAAGTTATTCAAATGAACCAACAGCCCATTTTGTTGGAAATATAGCAGGACTCGTTAACTCAATTAACATCTTTTGTATCAGTTTTCTAACTTACCGTACATCTGGAAGAATGCAGTGATTTGTAAAAGACACAATGTGCCTATTCCTCCAAAGGTTTTGCTTACAGTATGTAATAAAATATGATACAGTTTTCCATGGAGATGGGATATGATAATTTGTTTAGATATAATGTGAAAGTATCAGTCTGTGAAATGAACAGCGTAAAAAGTAAGCAAATGCTCAGGATATGTTAGCTAACAAAATGGCAAGTTCAAAAACACTTATTCAAGTGAAAATCAGAGGCTTCAGCAGCAATATTTTTCCCCTTAAAATGGGTCCCTTCTGATAGTGTCTAATATTTTGATGTTGATTGCCATTAATGAGGCTGTGTTTTACTGTGATAGAGACCTTCCTACTGTAAACAAAACTTAGCTCCAGTCAGGTGAAAATCCAGGTAATGAACAGAGAACTCAGGTTTTCAGGTATCCCAAAGCATTAGCACTTCATGAGAACATACACACCGAGTCAGTACAAAGGTTCCCATCTGGCTTGATGTGATGATGCTGCTGCTGGATAATACTTGAATGGAGGAAAACATGTAAAACTCACTTAATCTGGGCAAGTAGTTAAATCATATTTGACTCTTGATTTTAGCCTAAATAGACTTTCCTTCACATTTCTTTGTTGCATTTCATATTAGCAGCCCTGTAGCATGTGGTGTTAGCCTTTAATTGTGGAATACTTAGCATGCATGTCAAAAGTTTGTTATTCAACCCCCACTGTTCCCTTTTAGCTTGTGCAGGTGCTCTCAGTCCTTAAAAGCAACTGTTTGTTGGAGTGTGTTTTTGCAAACTGTCAGGAAGTAAATGACATTTGTGAAAAGCAGGTTTTTCTTTTCTGCTCACAAATTGAACGCAAATGTGTTTAAGAAGTGGTCAGAGCTATGATTTATGCGTTATCTGTGTCAAGACGTTACCTTTTGTATATATGCAGGGATACACCAAGAAAACCAATGGCAGTTGTGGTTAATCTGACTTTAAAGCAAAGAAATTAGGAGTTTTATTCTTTTTAAGTAATCCTCCTTGGAGCTTCACCTTACATCGATCTTCTTTGCTTTACAGTCACTCTAGCCCGTTTCAGAGTCCTCTGTCTTCCCCCATACGCAACTGTCTTTTCTGAATGGAGCCATTCTTGTTAGATGGCATTCATTTAACTCAGCTTTAGGTTCCTTGTACAAAACAGAAATTAGGGGCTACTTTCTCTGGTTTCCCTATATGTTCAGCAGAGAGAGAAAGGATCCTCAATAGAGTGATTCAGAGCTGAACTAAATTAGCTTAGGCTAATTCACACAGCCAGGTCACTACTTCCAGTGAGAGAGTGTGAATGCCTTCTTTCAACGACCTCTGCAGCCCTGAGCCTTATTACTGGGTGTCAAAATGTCCTGTGAAAAAACAAAGACACCACCCTCCCCTTGTCAAACTCAAGTGAATCCTGATTGTGACCGTGACAATTATGAGTGGAGCTTTCATAATTTACCACCTGGATGGCCGGACAAGAGCTGAAAACTGGCATGAGTAAAATGAATGAATCAGCTGTGGGGAAAAGTCAAGAAAGCTCATGAGATTTCTCTAGACACAGAACCCCTTGCAGGCATTCCACTGCAGAAAATGTCACTAAGCACCAAGAAGGTTTTTGCATCCGGGTGTATCTTCCCAGAATGGGAAAAAACTGATCTTGGTGTGGATGTAATGATTAACAAAGAAAGTATATTGAACTGGCACTGGAAAGTGGACACTGCTCAGTTTTATACAATCAAATTCCTACAACCTGTGTAAATGAGTCACATCAGTGTAAAGTCAATGGGCACCCGTGACTTGACTTATGGCATTGAAAAACACCTAAAGACACAGCAAGTGAATTAAATGTCAATTTATTAGATTAGTAAGCTTTCATTTATCCAGAGTATACTATTTTTTGGTTTAAAAGAAGGGTTGAGTAGATAGGAAGATAAAAAAGAGCAGATTTTCCTTGTGAAAAGTGCAAGTAGGCTGTATGTTGCAGGCATGAACTGTTCCCTGACTATTGACTGCATTTTAACTCCATCTTTCAAATATTTGTGAGCTCAAGGGAGCGCAAGCAGCAAATGCTGTGACTACAAGGGGTTAACAGGCAATTTATGTAAAGTCTTAGTATTCTGCAAAATGAAATGTGCATGTGAAATAGAAAAAAAAGGAAAAGATTATATTTGTCAGCTGTGCTACCATATGTTGCTCTGGCGGAAGCACAGTAAAATGGTGACAATTTCTATTTTATTGAATGAGGATCTGTGTTGATTTCCATTATTTAAGAGTGTCTCTGGACAAACAGAGGTATCTTCATTATGACATAAAACTGTGCTCACCAGTAACCTAGAATATCCATGGCTACAGGGTGACCTGGGACTACAGTCTCCTTGAAAACAAAATATCAGAGAATCAGTTCAATCCATCTGCATATTTTAATGGATTTAGCCCTTGGAGGGCATGGGGGAATAGTCCTGTGAAAAGATAAGTGGCAGATACAGGAAATATAGACAAATTTGAAGGTCTTTAAAATCTGAGGAGAACTTATCTCATCAGCATGATTAAAACAAGTGTGTGTAAAGGCTTTGGTGGTTGCAGACTACTCTCAGCCATCTGGTCATACTGGGATGCAGAGCTTCACGGTTTGGGCACAGAGCTGCACAAATATAACTAAATTTCTCTTGGACATAGGCTGTTGCAATTCTTAGCTCCACTGTGTCATACAGGCTTATTTGTTGGGGTTTTACGGGGTGAGAGTATCTGTGCCATTCTCTTTTCCACTGTATATAGGTGTCCTAGAAGATGTTGCTTTTGTTATTCTAGGATCCCAGCTTTCTCTCAAGCTTTTTCTCAGCTTGCCAGGACCCCAACATGTGAACTACAGTGAGCTGGGTGCTGTGTCACTGAACATCCAGGGCTACCCTTCACTTCATGTGCAACATGGGAGTACAGCGTCTCTCTGGGCCATATGTCCAATGCAAGGCATGAGAAAACGGTTCCATGGGGCACCCAAAACTATACTCATTTGCTTTCAGAGTATCAAAAGTTAAGCTCTTGTTTTCTATCCTGCTTAGTATTACCCAGGATCCCAGGAGTGTTTCTCTTTCAGAGATTACAAAGCTTTTTTCTCCATGTCAACCCTGTCTCTGAAGCGACACCATTATTTTTGGGTAATGACACCACAGGGCTTTATGATACATCTGTTTTGCCTCAGCAAACGTGTCGGGCTGGTTTTAACTACATGAGTGTCTGGCCTGAGACAGTGCACCAGCATCTTGGTTACATCTGTGCAATTCTGTACCCAGCCCCTTAATCCCTGCCAAGGACACAAGGAGACAATATCCAGGCAGAGCTGACTTCTGAAGGGCCAGTTTCAGTCTGCCAGAGCAGGCACCCAGCCTTAACACATTGGTGTGCTTGATGTTATGTGGCCCAGGCTCCAGGGGCTCCTGCAGGAGTGGGTGGGATGTGTCCTCCGGATGGTGGAGAGCAGCACCCTTGGGGACAAACGTGCTTTGTTTTACAGGAGTAAGATTAGCACCACTTGGTCAAGTAGAAATGTACTGTGGTATTGAGTACAGGTGAGGGCTTCTTACCTTTGGTGTCACACAGGGAATGAAACTGTTCAAATTGTCTTGATTTTCCTACATGTCCAAACAGAAAAGGGATTTGGTTGTATAAGCTGAGCATTCCCTTTCATAATAGACAGGCTGATAGGACAATTATTTGCCAGATATTGACTGCTATTTGCTATAACAGATATGTTAATGGATCAGAGGGTGGAGGTACACTTCTGCTTCAAATTCAGCCCTTTGTGATCCTTGAAGGGGAAAAAGGTGCATTGATTTTCTTCCCTCTCCCCTTCCATTTTGCAACAGACAAATTTTGGGCCATGGAATCACTCACACTTTGTGTGCTGTCATTGTAGGCACCAGATCAACACATCTGCATGGTACCAAGGCAAGCTCTACAGCTGCTGAAGAATCACATTCTAGAAGAAGTAGAACTAAAACCTTGATTTTTTTGCAGTCAAGTTGTTTGTTGTCTCCAAGGTCACTTTGCATGGTACTTCTGTTAGTTGCTGAAGTTTCTATTTTCAACAACTCCTAAGAAGCCTCATGAGACAGTGATTGTGATTTGCTTTTAGCATGCTTGGCCCAAGAGGTGACACACTCAAGGTGCTTGCAATTGTAGTAAACAAAGGGCTTACGTCTCAACTTTGTAACCCTCCTTTGGCCACGGTTTTATGTGCTAAATCTTCTGTACTGAATAGTGGAATGTCTTGTACTGAGCAACCATGGAGCAAACTTCCATAACTTATTTTTTTTCCCCTAAATCTGATTATTTATTTCCGGGGACTCTATATAGCACTTCTATAATGTGATCAACTTCACTGCAAATAATAAATAATTTTTTCCTTCCAATGAAAGCCACACCTTCCTACTTGTCCTTTAAATTGCCTTTTACAGGACACATTTGATTTCTGTTGTTTCTTCTTAATATTGTGAGCCTAGGAGAGAATAAATAAGGACAAATTGCCTACTATTAAACTGAGTTATATTCTTTCAGTGTTATTGTCCTAGTTTCATTTTCCAGTCTTCATATTTAATTTCGGAGTGCTTTTGTACATCAAAAATAAAGTTCTAACTAAGAAGTCCATATTATGCTCCAGTTTTGGAAAAAGTAACTCTCTGTCCTGAAATGGAAACATCACAAAATCATTATACTTAAGTGTTAGCAGTATTAGTAACTATTTCTCAGCAAATCGTTTTGAGGATCTCTTAGAAAACTGGCAAGATGGCTTTGTTTTTAGTCACAGTCTTTGATCTTAGAGCAAAAGCTGGATAAACAGCTTATCTTTTACAGAACTAACAGATCTGATATGTAAACTAGATATCCTCTTAAGCAAAGTATGTTAGCTAGAATATTTTTAGTGTCTAGATTTTCATTAGGGAAGTTGATATACAGCTGAGGCCATTCTACTAAATGTGTCTTGGTAGAGGTCTTTCCATACATCACTGTGCATGCACTACTGATTGCAAGTCTGTGTCATAACTGCTGACTGCAGAGCAGAATAAATTAATCATTTATTTAAGATATGTGTTTGACTGCAATTTGACTGTCTTTGCATACATCTCTCCTTGTAAATGTAAACATATTAAAACTTAAACTATGGCAGCATATGTTTAAACATAACTTCCAATAATCTGTTTAAATAACTTGTGATGAGTAGAACTTAAACAGCACATCTCTAAAGTAAATCAGATTACTAAACCAGGAGAAATCATTACCTTTGTGTTTGACCAGAAATTGGGAAAACATTGCCTACTTTGTAGAGCTATGCTCTTTTTTAGAGATTGTACTAATTTGGTTTCAATACAGTCATATTTGTAAAAATTCTTAAATTACTGAATGGAAACTAGAAAAGCTATTTAGAAAAGGAAAATATAATAAAATTAATTTTAAGAAATGTTATATTTTGTTTCTTTTTTATAGGATTTAAAAATTGGTTTAAGAGTCTAAGAACAGTAAGTTCTGTTGTCTTGAAGGATTTCTAACTGCAGATAATCAACCCTTTCCATAAAAAATTTGTCATTCAGTAATGAAAGTCAGTATTGATGTTTTTGTGCTGCATATTTGAAATAATTTTCTCTAACTACTATAAACCTCCAATGTTAATTTTCTGCATTGTTAATTGAATTTTGATATCCACCCAAAAGCACAAATGTGAGTAAAGACACAATCTAGGAAATAGGAAAGCTGGTTTAACATAGTGCTTCATAAACTAAAGAAAGACAAAACATGAACATTAAGCAATATAAATTACTTCACTCTGAATACTATATTGTTCAGGAAATAATTTCCAAATATTTTTGTAAATTCTACTTTCAAACATATTTTTTTTGCAACTAATTTGCCAAATGGTGAATCAACATAATAAAAAAGTAGAAATTCAAAGAGGAAGTTGATTACAGTTCCCTTACTGCATTTGGAGTGAGGTTCCTGAGTGTCACCATGTTTGTGTTATAGGCAATAATTTGTGGCACTAGTGAGGGAAGTATCTTGTCCCCTGTTAGAGTGTCAGCCCTGTGCTTGTGGACTTGAGGGAAGATTTTGTTGCTTTCATGTCTATCACTTGCTGGTGAGCTGGAGGTTTGTACACTGGACTGCAGCCCTTCCTAGGATCCATTTCTGAAAGCACATTGTAACATTTGCTTCAGATAATTTGGGGGAGTTGGTTGGAAGTGTTCCAGAAAAATCTCCCTTG
>VYZT01005024.1:0-34702 GCA_013400735.1 Pomatostomus ruficeps | reverse complement strand
CAGCTCTGCAGGTGGCGTCTCACCTGGGCAGGGAAGAGGGGCAGAATCCCCTTTTTGACAGAGCTCTGAGAGCTCCACTTGAAGCCAAGAATATTTTGCTACAACTCAAAGGGCAGAGCAGCCAGAAAGGCACTGCACAGACGCCTCTTCCCTTGCCCTGACCAGAGTTTTGGAGAGAAAAACAACATCTGCTGAGCTGTGGTACCCTGAAAACACTGGTTTTGTGTGTGTTCTCCTGATCCAGCCTCCTCAAACCTTGGATATCATCCCAGGCTCTCCTTGCAGTCCACTTGTCTCGTGTCCCCCCCCATGGTGAAATGGAATCTGGACGTTGGGATCAAACCGGCGGCATGGCATGGCTCGGAGACAAACCCACGGCACTCGGGATGAACCACGACACGGGCAGGGCCGGGGCCCCTTGGGGGGAACGGCCCCTCACCTTCGGGTGTGCTCAAAGCTCATGGTGAGGGACGTGGGCTCCTCGTCCTCCTCGTCCTCGAACGCTCCTCGCGGCTCGGCCGTGGGCGACGCCGCCTCGTCCTGTGACTTCCCCGTCAGGCTGTCATCGTCCTCCTCTTCCAGTTCTTCGTCCTCATCGTCCACGTCTTCCGTTTTCTCGTTTGCCAGTCCGTGGCACTGGGAGTTGCCGTCGATATCCTGGATTTCTGGCCTGAAATGTTTGGTTGAAGGGGAGGGAGGAGGAGAAGGAAAAGGAGGAGGAGGAGGAGGAGAAGGAGAAGGAGAAGGAGAAGGAGAAGGAGAAGGAGAAGGAGAAGGAGAAGGAGAAGGAGAAGGAGAAGGAGAAGGAGGAGAGGAAAAGGAAAAACAAGATGGCAAATGTTTAAGTCACGTATTCCCACTGGAACGCCCGGCTTTGATAATGTTGTACATAGATATGATCACAGACACGTTTATATACACAAATAAATTATTTAAAATGCAACAAAGAAGAAACCCAATGTGATTCAGGCATTTAAAAATCCCCCTTCACTGTTCTTAAGGGCCAAAAACATGTTGAGAATACACCAACCCCAAGGCTTTTTGAACTATAAATTTGTGCAGGTTGGATTTAAATGCTGCTTTTTCGTCTCTTAAAATTTAACATCTGTGGGACAAGCAGATGTTTCCTTCTTCCATCCTCCTTCTCTGGGCCTCTGTCCTCCAAGAATTTCCCTTCAAGGAACCAGGAGGAGGAAGCTCCTACCAGCCAGCCTGAACTCCCTCTCGTGTCATTCTGCTGTTCATGCCCAGCCTGCCAGCAGACAATTTTATTTTCTCGCCTACCTTTTATCTGCCAAAGCCGACGCTTGATTCATCTCGCTATTTGCAATAAAATTTCTGATTTCTGAGAAATAGGAATCCTCTTTTTCGTCTAAAAGTGCATGGTTGTCTGATTCCGAGTTGGGGGAGGAGGCGCTGGTCCCAAGGTGGTTGGTGATGACTCCGGAGTGCTGGCTCACTGCGGGAACAGGGGAGGGGACAGGAGAGGGGACAGGAGAGGGAACAGGAGACTCCATCAGACGTTGGCAAGGCCATGATTGAGAGGAAACACAAAGGAAGAAGGTTCTCAACAGCCCTCTCACTTTCTATTAATGATTTAATACTCAAGAGGAAAGTCACAGCGCAAAGATCCCAAAGGAAGATTGTGTTTTCCAGCCCGAAATACGGGTGATATTCAGCATTTATGGACAGTACACACAATTTAAGAACCACTGCAGAGCTGTTTGCTTGTAATTTCTCCATAATATTATTTTTTTACCCATGCTGGGAAATCACTGACCTGGCTTCATCACAGGAACTCCTCTAAAACTAAGCCTGTTGATCTTCTCGAACCTCCAAAAAAACCCTAAAAACAACCCTACAAACTTATCCTTCGGGGTCAGCGCATTCCACTCCACAGACCATGGAATCTCCTCTCTCCAGGGACCCCCGCAGATCCGGAGTTTTTCCCCACCTGGAACGTTCTCGTGCTCGTGCTTCTTCAGGTGCCGGTCGAGGTTGGTCTGCTGCCCGAAGCAGCGGTTGCACAGGTGGCACTTGAATGGCTTCTCCTTGTTGTGGATGTTCCGCACGTGCCGCTGCAGGTTGGAGGAGATGCTGAAGGACCTGTCACAGTATTTACACCTGGAAAACAGCAGTAAATACCACAGAGTGAAACATGAGGAAAAAAAACCCCACAAAAATAAAACAAACAGAAAAAAAAAGGAGAAAAATTCGACTTTCAAAACCCCCGAAAATGCTGGTCTATAAATCTCCGCTCAGCTGAGGGAAGCACAAGGCATTAATCATCCCAGACAAATCTGATATTGCTGTTACTCAAGGAGCACAAAGAAAGGATTAGGATTAATTAGGAAGCGAGGTGGCCAAACAAATAAGAGTTTGAAACAAAATAATTACTTTTCCACGCATGGGTGTACGAATGAGAGAGGTGGATTTATTCCTTCCATTTTTTTTTTATTTTTTTTTTTGTGGGGAATCAGGTGAAATATGGCTGTGGAGGGAGGACAGGGAAGGGAGAAGAAGAAAGCAGGGAGGTGAAATGTATAAAATAGTTATTAACTGGCAAATCCCCGCATGACAGTTAGCTGGACAGACAGAAAATTCCGGCTTTCTTGGTGAAATTCCTTGTGGTACTGGAGATTCAGGGATTCCAGCGTGGCTTTAAAGGTAATTATGGCTATTTTTGTAGCAAAGCAGCTCCCAAGAAATCCAGCGTGCTTTCCAACCAGGATGAGATTTACTCCTGTGAGCGAATATCTGGTTTATAATGAAAAGCTGGAATGCAAGGAGCCAAGCCAGGATGTTCAGGGGAGCTGCTGAGTGAAGAAATGTTCCCTCCCTGAGCTAAATCTCGGCAGGACCCACGGCAGATGGGCTGGGGGTTTATTCAAAGCCTTTTTTGGGTTTAGATTCCTCCAAATAAATGGGAATTGCTCGGGTGGCTCAGCCCGAGCTCCCGGTGCAGAGCGGGAGCTGCCGATGGACTGAAGGTGGCAGCTCCGAGCCGCGCTGGAGAGTTTGGGTCTAAAGCTCCCGAAAATCTCATTTCTGCCCGAATCCGCCGGATCCCTCGTTCCATCTCCCTCTAAACGCGTCACTCGTGCCTCGGCAGAGCTGCTGCCCCACGGCTCTGCGCCCCAAACCCGCCAGCAGCAGAATCTGCCTGTGCTGCAGAGCCCCACAAACCCAGGATGCTTCCAAAACTCAAACTCTTCCCAACCCGTAATTCCAGAACAAATCCACTCCAGCAGGGCTGCTCGGAGCTCCTCTGACCCCCAGCAATGTCTGCCCCATGGCTGAGCTGCTCCTCCGTGAGAATCCCGGAATTCCAGAATGGTTTGGGGACCTTAAACCCATCCAGTGCCACCCCCTGAAGGGCAGGGACACCTCCCACTGTCCCAGGGTGCTCCAAGCCCTGCCCAGCCTGGCCTGGGACACTTCAGGGATGTGCCAGGGCCTCCCCAGCACTCCGAGATTTTGGGAACACGCTGATTTTGGGGACACCAGCAGCTCCTGATCTGCTCAGAGTCACCCCGTGCCTGCCTCGCTCAGGGATGGAACCAGATTTCCCCGGGCTCAGGGGATTCTTCCCTGCAGACCCAACAGGTTCAGCTGCGAGTGTGAAAGGTCCCCGTGGTGAAACACACCCACGCCCCATTTCCAGATGTGCTCCAGCTGCGATTTTTATTCGGGCGCTAAAAATAAATCGATATTATTTTTGGAAAAAGTAGGGATGCATTTATGAAACACTCTCTCTCTCACTGAATGTTTATGGATTCCATGTCCACCTCCGAATTTCCTACTGCTAAATCTCCAGCAAGAATAAAGATATTTCAAATAATGGACCTTTATTAGGATTAACCCAGGGAGAGAGCAAAATCCCTTTTTAAACCACAGCTTTTCCAGACTTCTGAAGTCTTTCCTTTTCCTTTTTTTTTTTTTTCAAAAAAACCCAAATAACCCCAGAAAACAAGAAGTTATTTGAACATCAGCAAGAACAAGCAGAGTTTCTATAAGGAGAGTTAAAGATGGACTTCCAGCACCAAATCTGATCTCAGATTCCTGTTCAGCACTCCAGCAAACTGCAATGTTCAAACCTGCCAATATCCAAATATTCCTGCTATTCCATGGGATTTTCAGCAATGGCTTTGTCCAGTTTAAATGAGGAGCCCCCTCCTCATCCCTGCTGCTGCCAGGGGGTTTCTCTCCCTGCCTGTCCTCACCAGCACCTAAAAACTGCATTTCTTGTGTGTCCCAGTGCCTGGCACAGGGGATAGGTGGCATGGGGGATGCCTGGCACAGGGAATAGCTGGCACAGGGGATACCTGGCACAGGGAATAGGTGGCACAGGGGATGCCTGGCACAGTGGGCACCAGCAGAACCCAGGTTCCCAGCCTGGCTGTCCCTGCCATCACCCCCAGGAGCAGCTCCAGGCAGCTCCCACACGCCCATGGCAGGAACGACCCGGCCTCCTCTGTGTCCATTGATTTGGGTGTTCAGGAAAACTTTGAAAAGTTCCCTGGGACAGATCCTCGCCCTAACCACGAGCTCTGTGCATCCAGGGCAGGGAACGGGGAGGGATAAAGAGTTTGTTAGAGAAATAGGAACCAGGGAATGTCTGGGAGCAAAGGGATGAGGGACGTGTCCGGTGTTATTTGTGGTCCCAGAGGGGTCGGTGCTGGCAGCTCTGCTGGTTTTAATCCCAATAATGGCCCAGAGAAAGGAACCAGCCTAAACTCAGGGAAAGGGCTGAGCACGGAGGGAGGAGAAGGATAAAACTCAAAGGCAGCGGTGTTTGCTTTGCAAACAGCCCCACCAAGCTGCTCCCTTATCAGCGTGAAGGGCTAAAAACATCCAAAGGGAGAGAGAGACAGCAGGAAAGGAGCCAGGGCTGGAGCTGGGGAGATCCGGGGAATGAGGGGAAATCCTGGGAGCTGGAGGAGCTCCGGGACCTGGGACAGCATGGGGAAAGCACGGAGTAAACCTGGGGAGCGTGGGGAGGAATTCCTGAGTCCCTCTCACAAAGTTTGGCACTGATCAGTATGAGCTGGAGATGTAGAATTGCAGGAAAAAAACCCAAAATGAACGGACAGCAGCTCCCCTCCGAGTGACTCTCAGCCTCAAGAGCATTTGCAGCTGGGGTGAGCTCAGGCTGCATTTTGAAAAGAAATATCTCCAATATTTGCTGATCTATGTGCAATTTAAATGACATTGTAGATGTCAGCAGTAGTTGTGAGTTCCAGGGTAATGCAGGTAACAGGACACGAGGCCTTTTTATCATTAAATTCTGAAATACATAATCCTGAATTTCAGATTTGGTGCAGAAAAATAAAAAAAGAGTGAAAAGAAACGTTGAATTTCACTGTAGGGCACAGGGGCTCGGAGTGTTTTCAAATCCCTTGGTTTTTAGGAAGTGCATTATGAGGCATTTCTCACTCTTCAGAAAAAATGCTGCATTTCCTCTTTATTTAAAACACATTGAGATTTAAAAGAATCTGCCTCCTTATTGCTCATGTGCTATTAATTCCTACTTTATACATAATTAAATAGACACTTAAGAAGTTTGAATGACTTCATAACCCCCCCAAAAACCCCTCCAAAAAACCCATCACTTAATCAATGATGATCAGGAATCAAACCCAAACCACCTTATTTTCTGGCCTGTTGTCTTTAAGAACATTTAAATTGATGTTTGGATTAACACTTGAATTATTATATATAAAAAATATTTTTATATAGTGACAGAGTAAAAAAAAAAAAATACAAAATCAAAAGGAAACTTGCAGAGGAGACGACAGTAAAACACTGAGAAGTCAGCAACCTCCTTTTACCTGCCTGAAGTCAGCACTTAAAACCCAAAGCTTTCAAAACAAATCTGGCTGCCAAAGCTGCAAATCTGAGTTCTCGGAGAGGAAAAGCCAATCAATGATAATTAAAGCTCGTCTGCGAGCGCAGCCCGGGCTCTCGGGAGTGCTGTTAGAATGCAACATTGTCCAGGAGTCAAACCTCACAAAAAACCCACGCGGGCTATTTGCTGGGAGAAGACCAGATCAAATAAATCTTTATTTTCCTAACCTTTGTTAAGTTGCAAGTCTCCTTTTTTGGAAGAAAACCGAAGGAACGATCACGGAATAATCGGGAGCGGACAGGGAACACCCAGGGCCCGTCCAGGCATATCAAACACCACAACCCCAAAATCGCAGCGGGGAAGGGGTCCAAAATATATGTCTGCTTTTGGGGGGTGTATTTTTAATTTACCTAAAGTCTCTGAAAATGCCGGATGGAAAATAACCGTGATTCTCAGAGTAGCCAGGATTACAACGCGGGAGAGTCAATCCTGAGGTTAAACTGGGCATAAAAATGTGATGCATTTGGCCTTTTGCTGCTCATAAATTTGTGTTTCTCTTGATTTAATAACTGCTCCGTTTGCTTTGCCGTGAACTTGTGGCTGCGCACGAAACGCTGCAATATCAGCTCCCCAAAACGAAACGGAATTGTTACCATTGTTTGACAGCCTGCAAAACACCCCCTCGCATCACGGCAAATGCAATGTTTGATTTGCAGCGAGCTCTTGATTCGTCATTCCTTCAGGTTTGCTCATTTCTGGACCTCATTCTAACAAAAAAAGTGCATTTTTTGCCCAGGTTTTTTTGAAACCGTTTGCAACGCACTGGGAGAAAATGCTGTGAGGAAAGATTTCCGTGAGAAATAGTTATTTATATACCCAGGCATATATATTATGTCTATTTCCTTGTGAGTTTTATTCAGATTTAAAGCCCTGACTTGGACTGGAGCCACAGAACCCATGGGGCTGGGACACTGTCCCTGTGCACACTGAAGCATCAAAATCACATCACCTTGTGCCCAACTAACAGAAAATAGCTCAGCCTCCTACCTTCAACACTCACAAATGTGTGAGACTCTGTGTGATTCCCCCCAGTCTCCTTTTAAATTCCATGATTTAAGCTCAGACACCACCAAAATTCAGTTTCAAGCCAGGTAAATCGCAGGGTTTTTCTTGCCTTTGTTTTTTTTGTTGATCCCCTACTCCAGGCACCTCCGATGTGCATTAAGAAAAGGAAAAAAAAAAAACCAAAAACCCCAGCCAGCCCCAGCAGTGAAGGCCCTGGCAAGGCCTTCAAACCAGCCCGAATTTCAGAGCCATTCAGCACCTTCAGCTGTCCTTGAGATGAATGGTTAACGTGAGTGTGAAACAACACTGCAAATCAGAGCCCTCGTTTGCCAGCATACATCTAAATATAAGTTAAGTGTCTATCTTCGAGCTGCCAAGCCGGATTATTTTTGGCTGGCACACATAATATACAACCCAATGAATCACTCCGTGTAACGCTCCAGGCCTGTGGTATTCTGCTGGCACAGCTTTAGGGAGAGGGGGGGCGAAAAAAAATACCGGAGTGGTGAGTGAGGAGTGCTTGGGAAAGGGTTTTTCGTGGGGGCCAACATCACCTGTAAGGCTGCTCTCCAGTGTGTGTCCGCAGATGCCTCGTCAGGTTGGCTGAGCGTGGGAAGATCTTGCCGCAGTACCTGGGCAGGGAAAGCCAAAGGAAAATGTCAGGAGAGCGCAGGGATGTCACAGCACGGCCTGGATCCCACTGCTGACACCGCTCCCGAAATCCCTTTGTGTGCCCGCAGCTGAGAGGGACAAATCTACCAGCCCAGGGTCACAGGGGTCACTGCGGTGGCATCAGAGCACCAGGAGCGGCTGAGGGAGCTGGGAAAGGGACTCAGCCTGGAGAAAAGAAGCTCAGGAAGGACCTTCTCACTCCTACAATGCCCTGGCAGTGGGGTGCAGCCAGCTCTGCTCCCAGGGAATGAGACAGGACAACAGGAAACAGCCTCAGGTAGCACCAGAGGAGGTTATGTTGGATATTTGGAAATTCTTTCACAGAAAGGCTTGACAGACGTTGGAGTGGGATGCCCAAGGAGGTGGTGGAGTCACCATCCCTGGAAGTGTTCAAAAAAAAGTGTGGACACGGCACTTGAGGACGTGGTTTAACTACAGCATTCCTGCACCGGGGTACAGAGGGTTTAATCACTGCCTGGCCAGAGCGGCACTTGAGATGTTTCTGCATCTCCTTTATAGCCCTGTTCACTTGCTCATCGTACGGAATCTGCCCTTTCATCCCTGGAATTCACAGAATTTTCTCTGGATAAAGGCTGCAGCACCGTGCTGTGGGTCAGGAGGCTGACAGGCTGCTTAGAGCGGGGAAATGCAGCCGTAGGAAATTAATAAAGGAAGGAACTGTGTTCCACGACAAATCCGGTTCGCAGCAGAATCAAAAAGGCATAAATAAAACACTAATTGGGAAATGAAATACTAAGGATGAGGAGCTGCACTCTGTGACTATAAAACCTTTTGTAGGAGGAAGCTGAGATAGACTTTTTAACTTCAGAACCCTTCAGCAGCCCTGGAGATGAGCAGTTAACATGAGCCTTCCCCAGCAATGGAAATCCAAATGGTAACTTGTGAGTGTGCATCTAAAATTCAAGTTTAGTGCCTTTTGTGAGTAGAAACCTCAAATTTCTAAATACTCCACTGAAATCCGAGCCCGCAGCTTTTGTGGCAAAGCTGAACATAAGAGACACATCAGCAAAGTTGGTACCCACTCCCTGCACCCAAAAAAATCCCCTCAGCAGGAGCCACCACGAGAACCTCGAGGTAAAACTGCAACAGCAGGGGTTTGTTATTAAATACCCGTGTCCTGCTCCAACTGGGAGCTGGATGGGTACGTGAGGACTTCTGTGGATAGAAATGAGTTTGAAAAAGTTGCTTCCTGCATACCATTTTTAAAAATTCAATCATTTTTCCATAGCTGAGGTTGGATGTAGCTGGGACTGGCGTTGGGAGTGGCGGCGTTCACTGCCGCACGCCGGAGACTTGGCTTGGGGAGTTGGGTCTGCTTGAGAATCTCCAGATCCGCTCCCAAGGTTATTAAAGATTACAAAGCAAACAGAAGATGCTGATTTCCGAGCAGACAAAACAAGCTATTTCTGAGGGAATTAGTCATCCCAGCTCGGCTCTAATTCCACCGCTCCTTGTTTTCCCTCGCGGCGGAGACGCCGGTGCGGAGCTGCTCTGCTCCATGCTGGTGCCCGGGGCAGCTCCCCAGCTGGGGTGGCACATCCTGGGATATTTAATTTCCACATCCTGGGGTATTTCCACATCCTGGGGCATTTCCACCCCGTGGGATTTGGTCTGCACCCCGCTGGCTGCCCGGCTCACCTGCAGGTGTAGCGCTCCTTGCCCTTGCGCAGGATGGGGTCGGAGAGCGTGGGCGGCGGCGATCGGAAGTTGAAGGGGTGGTGGGGAAGGGGCTGCAGGGACGAGCCAGAGTCGGCCTTCATGGCTGCAAAGCTCTCCAGCTTCTCCGTCATCGTCTCGATGGCCGACATCTGCAAGGACAAGGAGAGAGCCCCCGTCAGAGAAATCCCCGGGAAGGGCAGGAGCTGAGGCACGAGAGGTTTCTGGTTGGCCAAAGCCTCCTGCTGGTGTTTGTTCTCGTGGAGTTGGAGGTGCAGAGGGAAATGGAGCCACTGAATCCAGCCAGGAAAGATGGGAGTAGTGTATTGGCCCTGGAGACAGCAGGAAAGGCATAACTGGCAAACCAGGCATTTAATCCCAGAAATCAGCACTCGTTCGCTCTCTGCTGCATGCCTGTGCTCACTTTCAGCACTTTGGGTTAAAAATTACCTCAGAGTGCAGCAGAAATATCCATTTTTCCAGGGAGAACACTGAAACTAAACTAAACACCATGGTCAGATGCCTGAGGCAGAACTCAGTACCCAAGCCCAACCCAAAGTCTCAGGAAGAGGGAGCTCTGGTGTCTCCTGCCGCATTCAGAGGCATCCTGGGGGCTCAGAGGGCCAGGGCAGTGGCTGTGGGTGGGCAGGCAGGGACACAGCCCCAGGACAGGGGGACAGGGAAGTTTTGGGCCCAAAGCAGGAGAATCCTGGCCAAAAAAGAGTGGGAGGGATGTGCGAGGGCTGCTTAGGGAGCTGAGAGAGGAGAGGCTGAGGCTGAAGGGGTGAGGAGGGAGCAGCTGGGAAGAGGAGGAGTTGGGATCAGGCTCAGGATGGAGGGAATCCACAGGGAGCTTGCCTGGTGAAGAGGCCAAAACTTTAATTATGGGCAGAAAAGGTTCAGCAGCCCCTAAAGGCAATGGAAAGATGGGTGGGAGATGGCTGAGCTTCCTGGAGGGAAAGGGAGCTCCAGCCAAAGGCCTGGATGTGAGCGATGCCTGGGTGAGTTACGGTCAGCAGGAGCAACCCCTACACATCCCGCTGGGATGGGAGCAGCTGGCAGGCAAGCCTGGAGATGGGACACAAGAGGATGTCCCTGATGCTTTATCAGATTTAGTTTGTATGGCTTGGCCCTGTTCTCACAGACACAAGATTAAACACCACACCAGAAAGAGGGAGAAAGGGAAAAACCTGGAGATGCAGGAGAAGGGGAAAGCAAAAAAAAAAGGAAAGAATGAAGCTGGACTATGTGCAAAAAAAAATAATATTAAAAAATGGATCTGCATAAAAATCCACTTCTACAGCACTTTTACTTTCATTGCAGCCCAAGAGGAAATCCAAGTCCAAGAGAGCAACGCAGCTCGGAGGACACCGCCGCCATCTCCACCGTCCAGCTCCGTGCACTCCTGAGAGCCCTTCCGAGATACCAGGGGCAGGAGAGAGGGAGAAAGCAAACAAGGCAGCAATAAAGCTGCCTCCTGGCTGCGCTGACATCAGCGGGCCAGGCGGGAGCTGCGGGGGCAGCCGGGGCAGCAGCGAGCGGCGGAAGGCAGTAGGAAGCCATACATCACCCCGAGATGCTCGATTGTACAGGAAGGGCTGACCTTTTGCACGTTTACACTTTATTAAACTGGGCTTTAGAACGGGGCGGGGGGGGAGCAGAGCGGGGAAGAGAGCCAAGATATTGTTTAAAAATATACGACTATGAAAAAAAAGTTGTCTTAATCACCGCCGAAGACATTGTGGAGGGCTGACAACCATTCATAAGCTGTAAAAAAGAGGAGTAGTAACCCCCATTTCTCGATAATAGATCCCCAGCCCCTTAGCTGGAGGCTCCCAGCCCATGACAAATAGTAAGTAATACTTAGCACCAGCCACTTGAAAAGGTTACTTGATCATTTACAGCACCAGCTCTGCCCCAGCTGCCAGTCATGCAACAAAACCGTCGCGTTAAAAAGCTCTCCGGACCTTTCAGAGCCGCGCTCCCAGCCCTTCGCCGAGGTACCTGGAGCTCTCCTTTGTTGTGCCCTGTTCTTTAGGCACTTAGTCAGAGATATTTGCTGGCTCGAGAGCCGTAGGCTGGTTTTAAAATTCTAAACACTGGCCACGGCCTCTCCGGTGGCAAAGGCACTTTGCTATTTAGGGAACAACTGCCTGGTTATAATAAAATAGAAAAGGGGAAGAAAAGAATCTTAACAGGTGAGGAAAGGCTTTCCATTAAGTTATCAAAAAGTTACACCGGTTATTTATGTTGTCCAGAGTTTCATTTGGAATAGACAATGCAGGAAAACTCCCGGAGAGCAAAGGAACTTCTGCCAACGACCGGCTAAGAAATAAGAGCTGCCTGAAATTCATTTTGAGAGAGGAAACATCTCCTGAACGCTTTTATCACATCTTCTGGCTTCACCACGTCCCAGCGAGGGCACTCCAAGAGAGCTGGGGATTAGTCACAGAGGAAAAGGCTGAGACCAGACTCGTGTTTAGAGTGAGAGGAGCCCGGCTGGAACGTGACTCTGCCTGACCCGACACAGGAACGTTGGTCCTAATGAAGAAAGCAGAAGCAGGAACCTTGAAAATGTGATTTCTTAGGAAAAGATCCAGGATCCAGAATCCTTAGGAATGCTGGATCCAGGGAATGGTCACAGCCCCAAGGCTGCCAGAGCTGTCAGACACAGGATGGGATTGTTGGGCTGTCCTGTGCGGGGCCAGGAGCTGGACTGGATGATCCCTCCAGCTCAGGATATTCCGTGATTCTGTGATAACACTGGAAAGGGATCTGGTGGTACAAATCTCCCGTATTCTGGAACAAATGCTCCGTGTTCCTGTGCTCTATCTGCAATCCCTGATTGACAGCAGCATGGGAACGGCGCCTCTCCAGATCGAGTGATCTGAGCGCAGCACCCGCCTTATTAAAAATCACTTATCAGGAAGCTTTGGGCTGCAGTGATTGTAAATTTGAGGCTATTCTGTGTGATAAGCTGTTAGAGATAACCAGACCTTCCAGACCTTTCCACTGCCATGGGAAGAGGACGTGGTCAGGATTTCGGGAACAATGTGAACAACCTTCCACCCAGAGCCTGCTCCTGCTCGGGGTCTGAACGTTTCTCATCGTCTCTTTGGGTTGCTTTGCCCCGCTGGCTCCTCCCCGCTATCAGATTCTTTACAGGCAGATATCCCCACTATTCTAACTCACACAAACACAGGATGTTCCTGGCCAGCCTGTCACCATTATCCAGCCTGGATGAAGGAAAAATCGGGGGAAGTTATTAACCAAACTCTGAGGCTGGCGCGAAACAATGAGGGAACTAAGTTTAGCTGTGAAAGCACCCAGGCCCCAGCTTTCACAAACCTGCGAGTTATTTATCTAAGGTGGGAAACATTATCAGGGGAGAACAATGCTTGTGAATGTGAAGGAGAGCACAATGAGGAGCCCGGAGCTGGGATCCCGGCCTGGTCACAGCAGGAGGGATGGGGACGGCTGGGGACCGTCCCACGCCTCTGAGCAGCACAGCTGAACCCTCTGCCCGGCCCTTCCACACGCTCCTCACCATGTGGGAGCTTCAGGCAGGTAGAAAATGCTGCTGCCGGGGGGCTGGGCAGTCCCTCTCCACTTTGTACTGCTGCAAATAACCCCTCCAGGTGTTCCCAAAGGAAAAACCACGTGGACATTCTGCGAAAGGGGAGTTTGGCAGATCCCATGAGCTGCCCAGACCTCATCCCTGTTTTCCTGGTAATGCAAAGGAAACTGCAAAGCACAGCTGCCATCATCCTCAAACTGGGTATGAATTAAAAATATCTGAAAGGAACTGGTGGAAAATAGTGGAGTTTCCAGTCATGCCCTTGGATGAGAAGGAGGCTGAGCCCAGTGATCCCAGCTCTCAGCATTCCACCAGCACAGCACGACAAAGCCGCCGCTCTTACCTGGGGGTGAAAAAGCAGTGGGGAGGGTCGCAGGTACTTCTCCTTGAGGGCACCCACGGGGTCTGTCACCTTCCGCTTCTCCACCCTGCTGGACAGCAACACAGAGGGTTACATACCCCACAGGCAGCCCCACGCAGCCCCACCCTGCTTAAATTACACACCAGGTTATTCTCCTACTCACACAAACGTCTTCCTCCCCCTTCTCTTGAACACTCCAAATTCTGATGCACAGCTACCCCACAGAAAGTGCTGGAAACAACGTGGACACAAATCCCCTCCTTTGGGCGGTATTTTTTTAGCCATCATGCTGATGTCTAAGAAAACATTTTGCTCCTGCTCTGCTGCAGTGGTTTATAAACCTCTGCTGTTGTGAAATATCACGGAAAACCCTGCATTTAGAGCAAAAGTGTCTGAGCAGGGGAAGCTCTAGAGTCCACAGCATGGACAAAATAAAATTGAGAGTTTGCTTTTATCTGAAGAGTTAACACTGGGCCAGACTTTGCAGCCCCAAGCGTGCTGAAATCATTAGGTGTTTCATATTTGTTTCCTCCCTCGCAGCTGAGACATAATTTGCACTGAGTTTCTTTGGCAAGCCTGTGTGGACAACAATTTAAAAAGCGAGGGGCTGGTGGGAGAATTCTGAAGTAGCTCAGAAACCTGAGTTCTTCTGATATCGCCTTGGCCCATTCCAATAGTTCATGTTTAAGCACCTGAGATGCAGAAATGACCCTAAAGTGAGGCTCCTACTTCTAAAGATATTGGCTTTGCTTCCACAAAATATTCTACTTACAGGAAACTGAGGTGTGGAATCACCAAAAAGACAAACTGAAATGTTCTCTGAGGGGAAAAAAGCGTTGTGGAAGTAACTCCAACAAACACAGCTGTGTCTTTAAACGGCTGGAATCGAGTCCATCCAGCGAAACCAGCAGAAATCCAAGAGTAAGAATGATGTTAACTACGTCAGTCCAGCATAAATTGAGAGCAAATTATTTTTGCTGCATTTCAGCTGATTGGTGTGTGGATCAAATTACCAAAGAGTTTAAAGAAGAGCCCCGCCGAGTGCAGGCAGCGAACTGTGCTTAATCTGCATTTAATTCTTCTTGGGTAGGGGGAAAGGGAAGAGCTGGGTTGGAAACGCAGTCGGAATTAGGGGGCTTTGGAAGGTACGTGCTTTTATGGGTCTGAGTCACTAGAAAAACCAAAGAATAAGTAAAAAGTTGCTCCCTGAGCCCCCCTGACCAGCACAGCTTTGCTGAAACACCCAAGGGAACATCTCTGACCACAGCAGACCCGTCTGGGGGGAGCCCTGCATGCTCCACACACGTAAAATCTGGTGAAGTGACAGCGTTTCCCCAGCTCTGCCATGTCCCAGCGCCGGGAAGGGAAACACGAGGTCCAAACTTCCCCGTCAGAGCCGAATTCCGCAGCGCCCCGAGGATTAAGCCGATCGTTTCAGCCCAGTGCCTGAGAACGTCACCCCCGCAGGCCGAGCTCAAAACTGCCCCCATTTCAGGCTGTCTGGCTGCATTAAATTATATCACCAGGAGAAAATGTCAAGGATTTAAGTGGCCTTTGGGAGAAAAAAACGAAGGAGCCAAATGATGTGAGAGAGTCTGATAAAGGGAAGTTTAGAAACAAAATATTTCCATATTTTTCGAGCTGGGACTTGGAAGCCGGGCTGTTTCGCTCATTACATCAGAAGTCTGAGTTGCGAGCAACGCCACTGCTGACTTTCTATTTTAGCACATGACTGCAGCTGCGTGCATCCCATGGAATGCAGCAAGCGATGCTCCCATCCTTCACTTCCATCTGTCTGCTGGGCCTGCACGGTTTTCCCGAGGCCGCTGTTTTCATTGGCAGCGGCTTTTCCAGGCCGTGTTATTCCAGCATTTCTGCTGAGAGTGCCCAGAGGTGGCAGGACCCTGAGAGGATTTTTTTGCCTTTCTATCCCATTTATTGATTTTTTTTTTCCCAGGAATACTTTTTACGAACACTGCCCACACCATGCCTGATTTCTCCAGGAGGAGATGGCCATGGTGGGTGCCAGGCAGGACACTGCACCTCATGGGTTGGGAGGTGTCCCCATCCCAGGTGCCACGGTGTGGGCATGCAGTGGCGCGTCACCCCCGCGAGCTGGCAAAGCCAGAGACGCTCATTCCATAGCCAGTACTGAGGGCTCGCTAATCCTTATCCCAGCCGACAGCTCCTTGGCCTGGCCAGACACTGACATCACTTTTTCCCACAGTTATCAGCCCTGCGACAGCGGCCGGCAGTGACATCGGGGCTGTCGTGGTGCTCACGGCCCCTTGAGCACCCATCCCGGTGCTGATGCCGTCACACCGCAGTGGCTCTGAGCCTGTCCAGCGCCAGGGACACGGCACATCCTGCGGGGGAACAGCCTTGAACCTTCCAGCAGGCTGGGCACAGCAAGGATCACCACGATCCAGCAGGAGGAATGCAAGGACAAAGAGTTCACCTCCATGAACTGAATCCAGGAGCCCTCCAGGCCAAGCACACAGATCCAAATGGATGCTGTGGAGCATTTAGACATGGTAATGGCTAATTTAGACCTGGTAATGGCTAATTCAGACCCGGTAATGGCTAATTTAGAGGTGTTCTTTTCTAAATCAGACTAGTTCAGGACTTGTCTTTTCACCGGACTTTGCTAAAACCAAACACGCCATGTCCACCTCATCCAAAGGCAGTGAGTGCCCAGATGGGTAACACACAAATTTTCTGTTACCATCACCACAAAGTTTCAATAATTTTCCTTTGGAAAGAGGTTTTATAAAAAGCTCTCAAGCAACACAAGGCCCGACTCTTCCCCTTGTGCCTCCTCCCGAACTGATTCCTTCTGGAAGTTTAGCTGGCATTTGGATAACTTCACCCAGCCTGCTCTACACCCGCCTTCCATGTTCAGCTCATGCTGACGTAACACATCAAGCCCTCCTCAGAACCATCTGTTCAAGTGACACCAGAAAGGCCTTGTTATCTCCCAAGAAAGATAAATCTGTGAGAAATGTAACTGGGCGAGATCTGGGTGGTAACACGCTACCATGTGTTTACCCAGTACTTGTTACTCCGAGAGTAACACGTTCCGGAAGGTTGGGTCTGCAGCAGCAGCTCCTCCGAACGGAAAAACTCCAAGAAAAGGCATCAGAAAGGAAAAAGGAGGGTGGGAGGAAGAAAGGTGAAGCGGCTCACAAAGGCCCTAAAGGCAGTGGGAGAGCAGCATTTCCAGGCTCTCAGAGCTCCTGACTCATTCCCAAGTCATGAGAGCCCGGGGCTCCAAGGCATCTGAACTCTGCATTCTTATCGAATCAAACCTCTGGAATTTCCCCAGCAGAAGTGCCATCCTAGTGATGGCTCGTGGGAGAGTCCTTAAATAGGTCAAGTTCCTTCTTTATCAAAATAAGGATGTGTTCTGTACACGTCGATTACCAGGGCTTCTGGCAATTACTCAGCCCTTTCCATTCAGGAAATTCAACACCTTGAGAAGCCCAGACAGCTACAGGAGATGTTCACTGCTCTACCCAACCAACCTGCATCCTCCCCTGCCTCAGGGGCTGGGGTCAGCTGGAAAAGGAGCTGGTTAGGGAAAGGCTTAAGGCAGGGTATGTTAATACCTGTAGATGGGGTCCATGAAAAAGGGCGATGGCTTAGCGTAGTGCAGGGAGGGCTGCTGAGGCAGCTGGGACTGGGAAATCTTAGGTAAGACCTCACTTGCCATCAGCTTCCTCTCCCCATAAATGTGGTTTTTCCTTGGCTCTCTCCCTCCGTTCTGGCTGGCTCGGATGCGGTTGCCAATGCTCAGATCCAGTGGCTGCTCCTCCCCTGAGGACGGGGCTGGGAGGACCTTGGGGGGCGGCAGGATTGGCTTAATCTCTTTTGGCTTCGTGGTGAGATCGAAGGGGGACTCCGAGCTGGTGCTGCCGACTTTGTGGAGGTCCCGGGGTGACTTTGGTTCTGCCTTGACCAGCAAGTTGTGATTGAGGGTCCGCTCCGTGAAAGGGTAGAGGGAATGGGGGAAATTGGGGAGGAACTGGAAGGGGAACATGGAATGATACGGGAGCGAACCCATCTTTTTCTCCTGCATCCCCATAAAGCCAGGCCCAAAATACTTCTCTGCGATGGAGGCGATCGCTTTAATGGAGTCATTGGCTGCCCCGGTGGTGGGCAGCAGGTGCTCCTCGGGGGGAGGAAAGAAGGAATGCTGAGAGTAGAAGAGAGGGATCTCGCTCGTGGTGTTGGTGGAGCTCGCAGACACCGAGCTGCTGACGAAGTCTGGCTTGGTCTCCATTTGTTTGCTCTTGTCTTTCGTTTTGTCCCTGTCGCTCTCCGCGTCACTGTCCAGGTCAGAGCCGGTGCCAGTCGTGGTGTCCAGGTCCGTGCCCGTGGTCGTATTGACATCCTCAAAGTCACTGCCATCGGACATGTCACTGTTCCTGGCTTTTAGCTTCTCCAGGTAGGAGTTTTCCAGGCTGCTTTCACATTTCTCCTCCCCTGAAGGGGCCTGGTTGCTGTTGCTCACCGCGGAGATCAGCGGCAGCGCCGGGTTCCCGAGGGGGCTGGGGAGCTTCGCGTCCGGAGTGTGGTTGAGGGGACTTTTGAGCAGTTGCGTGGGAGGTAACAAGGGGGGCCTGGGGTACAGCGAGGGCGGGAAAATCCCCGGGAATCCCGGCGTGAGGGCGGGGAAGGCTGGGGGGGCCGGCGAGAACGGGAGCCCGCCGGGGTGCGGGCGGGATGGGAAATACTCGTTAAAGCCCAGGCTGGCGTGGTTGAGGTTGGGAGAGGGCTTGGATTTGTCCATCATGGAGGTGGGCGTGAGGGGCAGGCCGGGCGCGAAGATGCCGGCGGGGCTGTAATGGTTCTTGCCCTCGCAGAAGCGCCGGTGCTTGTTGAGGGAGGAGGTAGTGCTGAACATCTGCCCGCAGTCCTTGCACTTGATCTGGGTGCGGCAGTCCGCGTGCATCCGCTTGTGGCGGCACAGGTTGGAGAACTGCGTGTAGGATTTGTGACAGACCTCACCTAAAGCGTCAACAGGAACCAACAACAAAAGCGATATGAAATTACCAGGAAAGCAGCAGGGATTTGCCCCGGGATTCACCAGCCCATCCACCCCCCTGCTCCGTCCCTGGGATCTCCCTTCCCCGAGGACAGAAGAGGGAAGAGCAGTGGAACATCACCACCAAGTTTCCCTGTGGATGAAGCCGATCCTGGAGAATTTCTCAAGAAGCAGCTCCACAGAGATCTGAGGGGATGCGCTACCCCTGCGCAAAGGTTTGGGGAATTTTCAGGAAAGAGAATCATGAAATCACAGAATGGTTGGGTCGGGAGGGACATAAAGCCCATCCCATCCCACCTCCAAGCCTCGTGCAACCTGGCCTTGGACACTTCCAGGGATGGAGCAGCCACAGCTTCTCTGGGCACCCTGACCCAGGGACTCACCACTCTCACAGAGAAGAATTTTTTCTGTATATCTGACCTAAATTGTCCCTCTTTCAGTTTGAATGCATTCCCCTTGTCCTGTCACTCCAAAGTCCCTCTCTGGCTTCCCTGCAGCCCCTTCAGATCCTGGGAGGTGCTGTGAGGTTTCCACACAACCTCCTCTTCTCCAGGATGAGCAGCCCCAACTCTCCCAGCCCAGCTCCATGGGGGAGATGCCCCAGTCCCCTCAGAATTTCACTGCCCTAATCACACATTTTTAATGATAACATCCATTTATCCCAGCTCATCTGCTTCCCATTATTCCTGGCATGGCAGGAAGCACTGAGGGCTGCAGGGAGAATTTTGCCTCCTTTAATCAAAGCTGCCCTTGCTCAATGCCCTCGGTGGTACAAAACCCCTCCAGGGCGATGCTCTATAAATCCCCTGCCAGCCAGGCCCGGGCTCTGCCAGGGCTGGGATCTCGTTTTTTACTCCATTAAATCAGTCCAACACCCCTGCCCTGCTCACTGAAGCCACATCAGCATTTTCTTTAACAACCTGTAAATACCCAGCTTTCAAAACACGGATTTTTATGACCCCTTTCACCTCCAGACTCTGCTGCTGTGGAAGGAACAGGGCAAAGCGAGGCAGAAATCTCACCCCAAACTTTTCTGCACATCAAAACGCTGGGACTTTTTATGATCTGGTGCCTCTTTCAACATGGGAATAACTGTGGTGCTGAATTAACACACTCCTTCCCCGGGGAACTGCTGTTATCACCCCTTTGTGAGCGGGGAAACTCAGACAAAGCAGGGGAAGGACATTGTTCGGAGCTGGACAGACACGAATCCAAGTTCTGACACCCAATCTTCCTGCTCAGGGACTGCTCAGGGCTCCTTCCTTCCTCCCAGCTTTACTGGTAGGTGCATGGGAGCAGAATTTCCCCTGTATTTCTCCTAAATCTTTCCTAAATCTTTAGGATTTCCTTCAATGCTTGAATATCGACTGACTGGAGGGAGAGCACGTCACTAACAGCTCAGAAAATATAATAACATAATAAATTCTAACTGAAATTCAAAGCAGAGATGGATAAAATATAATGAATTTGACATTTCAGTTCTCATCACAGGAGTTTGGATGTTTGAGCCAATCCTAATTTTTGGCAATCGCACTTTAAAATCTTGGGTCAGGTCTCCTGAACTGCTCTTACTGCACACTGAGAGTTTTAAGGCTGCTCTAAGTATTTTAGCTACCTTAGACTTGCAAAGAAAGGGTTTATTTGGCTTTTTGACTTCATTTTAAACTGTTTTCTTAAACAATATCCAGATAGAGTTCTTAAAGGAAGCGCTGTTGAATCTATTTTCTATAAAAATTCAGCACTACTGAATTTTATTTCCATGATAGTCTCTTAAATACAACAATCTCTGGGTTTTTTTTCCAAGGGAATCAGGAATTACCATCCCTGGGATTGCTTGAAATACCTGTGGCTGTGGCACCTGGGGACAAAGTTTAGTGGTGAACACAGAGGTGCTGGGTTAAGGGTTGGACTTTATGATCTCAGAGGGCTTTTCCAACCGAACCAATTCTATGATTCCAAGATTCTTCAGTTTTTCACCCCAGGAATTTTTCCTAGATATATAAATACTGCACAAAATTCCCTAAAGAGAAGTGCTATAGCTCTGAGAGCTCCCATCATCCTTCTAAAATAAGGAAAACTGGAATATTTCTGTCCAATCTCCAGTGATCCAATGATTTCCTAATTCCACCTGCAATGTCCTCTCTCACCCTTCTGATTTCTGCAGTTATAAAGTTACAGGTTTGGGATCTTTTGAAAGCCAAATATAATATTGTAAAAAATTAAACACATACAGAGAAGCTTTTCTTCTATTGAAGAGAGGAAAAAAAAACCAACTTCCTGGTGCATCCTGCCTGGTGGATCTGAAATTGTTAATGGATTCCACATTGATGGGCAGAACAGCCTGACAGGTCTGGCGGGGCAGGGTCCCTGTGCCGCTGTTGCACACGCTGATTTGCTCTGACAGCTCCCTAATTCTGATGAGGTGAGAGTGAGGAGATTACGAGGAGCAATCCCTCATCTCCCCGCAGCAATCCTGGGAGCCAAATGATCCCTTTCATGTGCCCAGTGAGAGATTGCAGCGGAATGAGCCGGAGGAGCGTTTCTTCCTCCTCTGCTGACACCCGGCTGTTCCCTCAGGACACCGATTATCCCGGGACATGCACGAAATGAGTCTCCCAGGACACTCCTGCACGCTGTTCCCATTACCCCAACAGGGAAAAAAGCAGGAATGGGTTCAGCGGCTTCCCTGCAGGAACATCAAAGCCTGGAATCAAACCCAGATCCCGGCCCGTGTTCTGAAGTGTCAGGAAGTGATCCCTGAAGTTCCTGGGGCTTTGTTGTGACACCATCCACCTCCCTGCACAGTTATCCAAACCCAGTGGGTGCTGGGTCAATTAAAGAAAAAAATGTTCAGCCCTGGGAATGACCAGGAATGAGATGGGTGCTCTCCGGAGAAAATGCCCTTCTGGAAATATCCCAGCAAGGAGAGTGCTGAGGACACCATTCATCTGCTGCTTATTTGGCTCCCAGCATTATCTAGGTGGAACATGCAGTAAATAAAGAAGAAAAAAACCCCTCCTTTTAAAAAACACCTTCTCATCTCTGTGATCATTCCAAGTTCTGTACAATGGCTCCAGGATTTGAGGCACCCCAGTAAAACATTTCGATCAGGCTGTGCCAGCTATGTATTTATGTCACCAACAGGAACATTCAAAAACGATTAAGGCAGAAAAAGACGAGAGAAAGAAAAGATATGAGAAAATGGCATCGCTGTGACCGCTGAGAGACTCAGCTTTTAACTTGTCAAGAAAGTCAAAAACTGCCACGAATGTTTACTGAGAAAACAGCAAGCATGCAAAAAAAAAAAAAAGAAAAAAAGAAAAAAAAAAAGAAGAAAAAAATTTCATCTCATTCTCTGAGCTATAAAATTACAGCGGCCGGGGATGGCAGGGCTGGGGGGCCCCCGCAGGATCTCTGCAATTACAGCCAGCGCCGGGCTGGTGATGGCCGTGACAACTTACATATGAAAGGTTTGACAGTGCTGTGGATGTGCTTGTGCTGCTTGAGGCCCGAGGAGGTGGCGAAGGTCTTGCCGCAGTCGGGGCAGGCGTGGGCTCGCGCCCCCACGTGCTGCGAGCGGATGTGCCGCTGGAGGTTGCTGGGGTCCGTAAACACCTGCGGGGGGAAAACACCTTCAGGAGGGGGGAAAAGCAGCAGGAGAGGAGCCTACAGGTGAAAAAACTCATTGGTTTGTTGGGTTTGTTTCAGTGCTGCTCGTGGTGTGAGGAGTGCAGGGTGGACAGGTGAGAAGGGGTTGTGCAGGAGCTCCGTTTGCGCCCTGCCCCGCTGTGGAATCTCAGTTTTGCTCTCCCACACCTGCCCAGCACAACCCTCACACCACCCCAGCACCCAGCTGGGAATGGCCAAAGGGGAGAGAATCAGGTCAGGGCTGAGCTCCACAGCCCCGAAGGATGCCGAGGCAAGAAAAGGACAGCGAGGACACCTCTTCTCCCAGGGACAGGGACAGCGGGGCCACCTCTCCCTGTGTTACCCTCCTCTGGGCCAGCATGGGCCACCCATCCCCTGCAGCCCTTCCCCAGGTCCCAGTGTCCTCCCCCAGGTGAAGTGCCCATGGACATTGTCATCTGCATCCCTTTCCCCAAGTCCCAGCATCTTTTCCCAGGTGAGGCCCCCCATGGAAACTGTCCTGCATTTCTTCCCCAGATCCAGCACCCACTCCCAGATGAATCCCCCCATGGACATTGTCACCCGCAGCCCTTTCACCAAATCCCAGCATCCTCTCCCAGGTGCAGCCCCCCAGGGTGACCCTGTCCTCACTGTACCTTAACACAGTTTTCACATTCAAACCGTTTCCCACTGTCGTGAGACATTTGGTGACGAATCAGGTTGGATTTCCAGTTGAAGGCCTTGGGACACTGGTCACACTTGTACTCCCTCTCCTCGGTGTGGATCACCATGTGCTGCTCCAGGCTGTGAGAGAGAGACAGGCTGAGCCCCCAAACCTGGCCCTGAGGCAGCTCTGAGACCCAGAGGTGACAGAGATGGGACAGAGAACCACTTCGTGGCCTGGGGGGTTTCCAGTTATCCCTCAGAGCAGGAAGGGAGCAGCTCATCGACTGTGAGAAGCACAGTGACACCCAATCACAAATTGATGCTTTTGACATTTATTTCACTGGTGGAAGATGCCCTGTTCTGCCTCAGAATGACGCTGTGTTTTATGCTACTTCTTATTAATGCCTGAGTCTGTTTTCAAGGGGGAAAAGGAAAGTAAACCCAGCCCTGACCCTGCAGGTTCCTGAGGGGAAAAATGGGCACTTTGTGATCAAAACTTCTGTGGCATCTCCCTGGGGAGGGCAAAGATCTTTGCTGCTGCTGAGGCTCTCACGTGTCCATTTTCACGGGCAGCCGGCCCATGGCTTCCCAGAACACAGGGACTCAGCGTTGGGGAGAAACATGATAAGGTGCAAACACGTTTCACTTCTAAATGTCAGACATCTTTGATTACTTCACTCAGCGATTTCACCTTCTGCCAACTGGCAGCGTGTCCCGGGCTGGGGGGATGATGGCAATCCCTGCTGGCACAGGGCCACCGCAGGGGTGGCACATGGTGCCCCTGTGCCCTGTGCCATGGGAGCCCTGCACTTCCTTGGGCAGGGATCCTGCACCTCTCAACACTTAAATCCTGCACCTCTCAGCCCCTTAAATCTTGTATCTCTGAGGCCAGGAATCCTGCACTTCCCAGGCTGGGAATCCTGCACCTCCCAGCCCTTAAATCCTGCACATGTCAGGCCAGGAATCCTGCACCTCTCAGGCTGGGAATCTTGTATCTCTGAGGCCAGGAATTCTGCACATTTCAGGCCTGGAATCCTGTTCCTCTCCGGCCAAGAATCCTGCATTTCTCAGGCCAGAAATCCTGTTTCTCTCAGGCTGGGAATCCTGCACCTCTCTGGTCAGGGATTCTACACCTCTCAGCCCTTAAATTCTGTGTCTCTGAGGCCAGGAATCCTGCACATCTCAGGCTGTGAATCTTGGACCTCTCAGACCCTTAAATCCTGCACCTCTCAGCCCTCAAATCTTGTATCTCTGAGGCCAGGAATCCTGCACATCTCAGGCTGTGAATCTTGGACCTCTCAGACCAGGAATCCTGCACATGTCGTGCCAGCCCTGAGAAACAAGGGAAGGAAATCTGCATCCTTTGCTTCCTTTGGGGTGCCTTAACAGGAGTTACAAACCCTCCTCTTACTGTGACTTCCAACAAAGTCCAGCTCACACGGAACCTGCTCCTGCCTGGTCCCTACACACCGGTATTAAACCATTCCAGGGAACTGAAAGCTGCATTTTTATAGGAACATTAAAGCTGAACACTGCTGCCAAATCCTGCCAGTCTTTGTTAAATTCCCCAGGGAAGATCCTCCCTGGGCATTTCCAGAGAGCCTGAGGGGTTCAGGATCCCAGGATTTGGGTCAGCCTTGGCCACTCCACACCCCAAACTCCTCATCCCCTCCCTGCTCCCAGCCAGATAATTCCTATTCATGGGCATGCCCCTCATGAACTGCCAAGCCACTCGTTTTAAAGCCAAAATGTTCATTTTGCTCCAGAAATGGGGCTCTTCAAACACCCAGATCTTTTTACACACACAAAGTAACACAAACCTTTCATATGCACATCCAAAAACACGCTCCCGTTAACTGTGATTTATGAGTTTGTTTGGAGCAAATATGGACAAGCTAATATGCTGTTTAGAGGCAAGTACCTACTGGGATTAGCAAAACATTTATTTATTTAGTCAGCTGCTAAATGCTCAATTTCAGGTCCCCAGTGGCATCCTTGATTTCATCTGTGTTAACTTCGAAAAATTCCAAGCCCATCCAGGCACTCTGAGCGGGTTTATTTTGTGTTTTGGTGACTTTAAACTCAGCAGATTGATGGCGGGGAGGGAGATGTGGACATTCCCTCCCCTCCCCACTAACGTGTCAGAGGCTGAACGGGGGTGCTGCTGACTCTCTTTCCCCTTGTCAAAAAAAAAATCCATTTTTTATTATTTATCCCAAAATATTGGGTCTAAAAGGCAAAATACCCAAGGCCACAGTGCCAGTTCAGACCTCTAGGGAGCCAGGAATACACAGAGGGTACAAATAAGATACAACATATACATTTTAAAAGGTTATTTTCTAATTAACATAAAAATTAGAGAGCTCTGACAGCTAAAGAGAAGAGAGCTCCTGACGCAGACAGAGAAAAGAACTGGAATTTTTACTAAAATCCACAATATTGAAAACATTTGAATGAAGTTCTCCTTGTCCTGTCAGATAAAAAAATGAAGAAAATTGCAGGTTCAGATTTCTAATGGGGAGCAGCCAGTGCAGAGAGCCAAGGTGAGGGGCAAAGATGCCACACTGGGCCAAGAGGATCCCACAGAGGAATCCCAGGATCCATCCCAGCTCCTCCAGCTCTTCCCACACAGATCCAGGGAATTCTCTGTAGGCTTCCCCTTCCTCTGCATTTTTAAATAGATTTTTTTCCCCCTCACTTCCTCACCCAGATCAAAGAGCCGAAAGTCTCAAGGTAATGAAGTTCAAGGTGACAAATGCAGATTTTTCAGTGTTCAGCTGGAGGGGAACAGACCTTGCAGGGGCTTTCACCTCGAGGTTTTTGCTCTGCTCAGGCCCAGCCCGACACCTCTCACAGCTTTACAACAAATCCTGTGGTGCACGGGGCTCGTTCACCCAAGGAGGCAGAAGAAATGAGTATGTGAGAACTTCAGCCTCCGGTAAACACAGAAAACTCTGCTTTTATAGCATTTTATAAAGGCTTTTATCAAGGCTTAGGATGCAAATAAACACAATCTTAAAGTGATTAAAAAAAACCCCTCAATTTTTAAAGCTGGCTCCTGATATTGAACTGTTTGAGTCTCACTTGGCTGATGAATTGGAGAGCTCAAGGGTCGCTGTGTTAAAGCTGCATTTCATTACTGCCACATTCTGCTTAAAAATTCAGATCTTCTGTTAAAACCTATTGGGCCCAAATATTCTTCCATTTAAAGAGAAGTTTAATTCTTGTTTAGAGTTGCCTGATAATTGGAATAACAACTGAATAATGGTTGCAAATTAAAAAATGAGCTGGAGAATACCCAATCTTCTTTTTTGCCTTTTCACATTTCTGTTATAAGAACGTTTGGTGGACACGAAGGAAATAAAAAACTTGATTGGAATAGAATTTTTAATAGTTCCTGCCAGATCAAATGGGAGCTCATGACCTTATTAGGAGCTCTTAGGGCATCGACACCTCTTTAAACCCACTGATCTCAGATGCCCAAGGATTAAATTTAAAAGACGACTTCATGCACATTTTGGCTGAATTAATATTGGGGTTTTTTCTCTCAGAACCAGAGCACAGGGGAGCAGATGGTGGAAAGATCCCACCCAAATTTCTCAGAAAACAACCCCTTAAACTTCCCACCACCAAGCCTTGGGGGCTTCTCCCGACGGGCCATGAAGAGCAGCAGCCTACGAAACTGAGGTGGGATAAAACCCTGCCCGAGAGCTGCAGAGGGTCCCAAAGTGAACATCCCAAAACCTTTAGGGAGAGGAAAGGTTTCTATGGAGAAAGGAAAGATTTATCCCCAAAAGAACATTCTGAAATGCTATGAAGGAAGGAAAGGTTTATCCCCAAAATAATGTTTCTAAACCCTATGGAGGAATAAAAGATTTATCCCAAAAAGAACATTCCTAAACCCCATGGAGGAAGGAAGGGCGTTTATGGAGAAAGGAAAGGTTTCTCTGAAGAAAGGAAAGGTTTATCCCCAAAAGAACATTCTGAAATGCTATGGAGGAAAGAAAAGTTACTATGGAGGAAGAAAAGGTTTCTGTGGAGAAAGGAAAGGTTTCTATGGAGGAAGGAAAAGTTTTTCCCCAAAAAGAACATTCTGAAATGCTGTGGAGAAAGGAAAAGTTTCTCTGGAGAACAGTAAGGTTTATACCCAAAAGAGCATTCCTAAAGCCTATGGAGAAAGGAAGGGTTTCTATGGAGGAAGGAAGGGTTTATCCCAAAAAGAATATTCCTAAAGCTTATGGAGAAAGGAAGGGTTTCTATGGAGGAAGGAAGGGTTTCTATGGAGAAAGGAAAGGTTTATCCCAAAAAGACTGTTCTGAAATGCTGTGGAGAATGCAGAAGTGTCTCTGGACAAGGAAAGGTTTCTCTGGAGCAAGGCCAGGTTGGTCCCTTCAGCCTCCCCCAGCCCTCACCACGCCCCTGGGCCAGGACAGCCCGGGCAGCCCGCGGGGGCCTGGCTCTCGGGTACCTGTATTTGTTGGGGAACATCCTCTCGCAGTCCTTGCACTCGTAGCCCTGTCCATCTCCCAGGCCTTCCTGCTTGATGTCGTCGCTGAGGCTCTCGTAGAGGGCCCCCACGGCGCCGCAGCCGTACTTCTTGTGGCGCCGCAGGTCCAGCTTGGAGGGGAAGAGCTCATCGCAGTCCTCGCAGCGGAACGAGGGCTCCTCTGCAACACACGGGGCAGCCCATGGTCAGCCTGGCCCAGGAACCCCGACCTGCCCCCAGAGAGCAGCCGAGCTCCCCGAGCCCAGCAAACAACAAACACCGAGCGAGTTCACAACTGAGAGGGGACAGAACCCACGGGAGGCTGTGCCAGCAGCTGCTTTCACTTTAAGCATTAAGAGAAAAAAAAAAAGAAAAAAATTAGATCACACAACCAGAGACCAGAGGAGATCTTGTTTTCTTTGTGTCTTGGCCTGTGCTGAGATGGAGAGACCTCCAGGGACTGGGAGACACCAAATCCCGGGCTCAGTCCGGAGTGCTGAGTGTGGCTGCAAGGAGGGGTTCTGGAAATATGAACAAGTTTTCCCTCCAAAGGGGCTGCCAGGGTGAAAGGAACAAACCAGACTGGGACAGACACAGAGAGTGGGAAAAGCAAACTGCCGCAGCACAAACCTGGAGGAGCTTCTTTCTAAGAAATTGCCTGTCTAATGTTCTCCTCTTAATTCCCCACTGCAGGAGCTCAGGGCTCCATCAGCCCGAGGAGTCCCAGCCCAGAGCACCATGGAAGGAAGAGCAGGGAGCCAAAGGCTTTGTTGCTGAACTCTTTGCTTTTTATTTTTTATTTTTTTTTTAGAAAGTTCTAATGCACATAATAAATTACTGCAGTCAAGGTCAAACAAATTAAAAAGAGGGCAGCTATTATTAAGTTTACAAGGCAGCATCCTGACCATGGTGCCAAGCCAAACAATCAGCTCGGGGCTGTAAATTTTCCAGGAGAACAAGCTCTGCGAGGGAGTCGGGATAGCTCCGGCTTTCTCCACCCTGGAACAGCAGCAACTGAGTCACTGGAGCCATGGTTCCCTGTTGTCCCCATCCCGCTCCCTCCACACTCGGCCTCGTGTTCAGCATGGGTCTCTTTCTGTAACTTTGCTCCCAGAAGGAGCAGCCTGGGGTGAGTGCAGCAGCTCCCAGGGAGGAGAGGGAAAAATCTGAGAGCTGCAGCCGGAGGTGATGCTGGGAGGGAGCTGGGATGGAGCCAGGATGGAGCTGTGGTGGAGCTGCTCCATCCCCTGCTCTGGTGACAGGGACTTCTGGGCTGGGATGTGGCCACCCTCACGCTCTTTGGATAAAATCTGCAGCCCCTGAGCAAACCTCAGCTTTGAAATCCCCCCTTGCACTTGTTTGCACTGAATTCTGCACAACTGCAAACCCTTAGGCTGAGCTTTAAGGCCTGGAATGGGGTTTTATATAAACCAGGGTTAATTTTGTTGTGAATGNGGGAGCTGGGATGGAGCCGGGATGGAGCTGTGGTGGAGCTGGGATGGAGCCGGGATGGGGCTGCTCCAGCCCCCACTCTGGTGACAGGGACTTCTGGGCTGGGATGTGGCCACCCTCACGCTCTTTGGATAAAATCTGCAGCCCCTGAGCAAACCTCAGCTTTGAAATCCCCCCTTGCACTTGTTTGCACTGAATTCTGCACAACTGCAAACCCTTAGGCTGAGCTTTAAGGCCTGGAATGGGGTTTTATATAAACCAGGGTTAATTTTGTTGTGAATGTGACAGGAGTGGAAGCACGGGGAGCGCCACACCCAGAGACCTCTGCGCTCCCACCTGGGCCCTCACCTCCCATCTCCCCTTCTCTGCCCAAACCCGAGTTTAAACCTGAGCCAGGCAAGGCCCAGCAGCTGCTGCAGCAGTGATGTGGGCAGAGGAAACCCTCTGCACCCTCTGCACACCTACACGGAAAATATCGACATGGGAGAAGTCAGACCTGGCTGAAAAAGAAAGTATCACCCAGAACTGAGGCAGCACAGCCTCGCTGGGCATCCCAGCAGCTCCCAGAGCCTCTCACACCATGCAGGGACAATCCCCAGTGTCCCCAGAGCTCCCACACCAGGCAGGGACCATCCTGACCATCCCGGGACCATCCTGACCATCCCCAGGGCTCCCAGAGCCTCTCACACCAGGCAGGGACCATCCTGACCATCCCCTGGGCTCCCAGAGCCTCTCACACCAGGCAGGGACAATCCCCAGTGTTCCCAGAGCTCCCAGAGCCTCTCACACTATGCAGGGACAATCCCCAGTGTCCCCAGCGCTCCCAGAGCCTCTCCCCCTATGCNCAGAGCTCCCAGAGCCTCTCACACTATGCAGGGACAATCCCCAGTGTCCCCAGGGCTCCCAGAGCCTCTCACACCAGGCAGGAACAGTCCCCAGCATCCCCAGGGCTCCCTGAGCTCTCACACCAGGCACGGACAATCTCCAGGGGCTGCAGGAGCATCTCCTGAGCTGCACAACACAGGGGTGCAAAAAGAAATCAAATCCAGCTGGTCAGCAAAGGGATTTTGACTAAAATAGGAGACCTGAGGGAAGAAAATACCCAATTGTCCTCGTTTCAGCTCATTTTGAGGGTTTATACACTCTGAAATTGCTGTCCCATGGCCCTGCTCTGCTCCTCAGAGAAATTCTCTGTCCTGCATTTGTGTCTCTCATGTGTTTGGTGTCCCTGGGAGAGAAACCTGGGAATCAGGACACCAAGAACTGCAGGGTGGAGAGCCTCTGCATCACCCACCGTTCAAATAACCCAAATTACTTTTTATGAGTGAAAAAAGAAAAAAGAAGAAGAAAAGAGTGTAGCATCAAGCTGCAGAGACGTGGAGCTGCTCTGGAGGGTGTTCCTCTGCCTCAGAGCCAACGTTTCCTCTCTCTGCTCTCCTGTCCATTCAGCAGTGCCTCAGCTGGGAAGGAATTTTTGGAGGAAAGACTGAAATCCACTGGGCTGGGAAGCCCCAGGTCCCTTCACCTCCTAACAAGCTCCAACCAACTCCCAGCACCCCTCAAGCTCCACCTGGCAAATCACCAGACCTGAAAACACTTGGAATGGAGGAAACAGATTTTTTTCTTTTTTTCTTTCTCTCTTTTGACTTCAGAGAAAAACGCAACAAAATTCCTTCTGCAAATCCAGGTGGAATTCTTCCTGCTTCAGGTTGAGATTTGCATGATTAATTGCAGCTCATTTTGCCCAAATTCTACTTTAGGAAGCAGAAATCCTCCCTGGGTTTGGGAAAGCAGCCGTGGAGGATGATTTCCTCCATACCTGGCTAAAGGTGGATGATTCCCTCCCCCTGCCTGCCCTTACCCATGGCAATGACACATTTTTGTCCTTTCCGTGAGCTCACAGAGCAGGGAAGGAGGTGAAACACCTCAATAGCCTCAAGAATATATTTTAAAAAAGAGATTTTGCTTCTCATTCTCCTTGTCCTTTGCCAGATCTCACCCAAATCACACACGATACGAGAGGACATCAAACACAGCGGCTTTCCCACAGGTGGGGAAGATGGAGAATGGGAAAAGCAATTCCTGTGCTTCGGAGCATCCGGGTTTGGAAAAGAAATTTATATTGAAAGGAGGCTTAGAGAGCTGACAAAAATACTTCTAAAAGCCTCGCAGCCACGTGTTATCCATGATGCTGCTGGCTGTAAATCCTGTTTGGATGCCCAGGCTGAAGAGAGGAAGAACTGATCAGCTGGGAGAGCAGCTGAGGGTGGGAGGCCCTGGGAGAGCATCCCTGGATCCCTGGCAATGTCCAAGGCCAGGCTGGACGGGGCTTGGAGCAGCCTGGGACAGTGGGAGGTGTCCCTGCCATGGCAGGGGTGGCACTGGATGATCCTCAATGTCCCTTCCAGCCCAAAGCATTCCATGATTTATCCACATCCAACCCCCGCTGCTCCGGCATTCCCAGTTCGGAGCTGCAGCAGCCCCCAGCCCTGACTCCTCAATAAAACCCTGCAGGGAAGGGCCTGACCTGGTCCTGCAGGGCCAGAGCATCCCCTAAAACCCCAAACCTCATCCCCCCAGAGGCTCAGGGCTGGGCTCAGACCTGGCACTGATTTTGTGTCTCTATCAGACCCCCACTTTGTACACTCCAGGTTCGTTCAATTGTTCCTTTTTTTCCCCCTCTTGTAAGTACCAAAAATAAAAAGGTTGCCCTTCAAACCAGCTCTCATTAAGGTTTTCTCTTTTCTTTAAGCATCAGGAAGGCAAATCCTGCCCTTCACAGAGGTGACTGCTCGGTGGCTGACAGCGAGAAGGGGCTGCGAAGAAAAGAACAGCCCCAGTCACGCCGAAATTGCTGCCTGCTCTCCGTGTCTCGTTTGTCAGAGCCCTGCTTGTGTGTGTGCCGATCTGAAGTCCCATCAGCAACACTCAGGACAAAGCAGGAATGCAACAGAAAAATAAATCAGTGCCTAATAGCTTTCAGAGAAACCAAGGGGAACACAATTATGTGGCATCTACATGCTAATCTACCAGACTCGAATCTCAAAGGAGTTCAAGTGCCCTACTCAAAATTCCTGCAGTGATAAGGGGTCTGCTGTGTTTGGCTGGGGTTGGGAGGCGAGATTTTTATGATAATTATCTTTGTGTGGAACGATTTTGCATTTTCCCTCCCGTTAATTCCGAAGTGAGCTGGGGGTGCGAGGCAGCGGGGAGATAGCCCTGCTGAAAGTAAAAAGTATTAAGGAGTCAAATATTTAATGTTGGCCTGGCATAATTTGACAGCAATTATGCAGCAAAAGCACTAGACGTTACCAGGAAGATCCAGATAAATGTTCCATAATGACAGAGATGGAAAACAAGGAGCACTTTTTGCTTGTTCACATAAAAGCCTGTTGGAAACTGAAATGCCGAACAGCGGTGAGTTTTCATTCAGATTTCTCCTTGACAACAAAAAAACCCCAAAAAGGTAAAGAAATCATTCATCTCAGTGCGTTAGTCTTGAGAAAATCGTTAATTTTTTGGAGGGAGAGCAGTGAAAAAATAATCCTAAACTGGACATGAGCGAGGCAGCAAATACCACACTGCACCCCCAGCCCTTCAGCAAATCAGAGTCCAGCAGCACGAATCCTCAAACTATCCCATTTCCCAGAAATATTGGGAATTATTGGGCAGGATTTCACTGCAATTTGCATCAGAAATTCTATTCATGTACAGGTGAAAGAAAAGAAATGTATTGTGGGATGCCCAGAGAGAACTTTAATTTCGTAAATTAATTTTCTAGAGCATTATTTCCAACTAATGGTTTAAATATACCTGGTAAGTGAGAATGTATAGACAGAAATAAATCATTGAATTATGGTGTTGGGCACATCCTTCCCTGTTTTTCTCAGGGATCAGTTTCCTGCTCAGTGTCTGCAGTGTCAGAGTCTTGGGTGAATGTGGGAAAAGCATCCTAAAGGAGGAAAATCCGTGCTGGGAGCACTCTGAGATTCCAGAACATTCCATGTGTGTGTCCTGCTCCCTGTCACAGCCGCTGCTGCGAAGGGTGAGGGGTCTTTATTCCAGCAATAACCATTTCAGTTCTTCCCTTTCCAGGTCCCTACATCTCTGCAAATCCATGTTTTCCAAGCTTTGGGATGGTTTGGATATTTTTCTTACACCCAAAGGCACCTGGAGACCCTGGGGGTGGAAAAGGTTCCTCTGGCCAAACCCAAACCCACAAAGAGAAGGAAATGGATCTGCTTGAGGCTGATCAAAACTCACTGTCATGGGCTGAGATAGCCACTGCCACCAGGGAAGGGTGAAAATGGGCACAAAATCCGGACAGTGACAGAAGGGGGGTCCTGGCTCAGGTTTTGTCCCAGTCCTGGGGGTCTCAGCATCACCAGGAGAGGCACAGAAGCTCCGTGGGGGCCTTACCTTCCATGCTGGGTGCCATGTTCCCGAGGGAATATCCTCCTTCCTTCAGGCACACCAGGAGCTCCTCGCCCGGCTCGATCTCCTTAATAACTTTATAATAGATCTGGGGATCAGAAACAGAGATGGAGAGACGTTAAACGTGCAAAGGTTTGCGGCTGACATTTGAACCAAGAACTCAAATTGCTGCTGCTAATAGGGGAGGCTGTCCCTTGATTTGGGATAATTGCTGCTGAGAGCTCATTTTCCTGCTTTTATTCGACTCTTTGGGTGTCAGAGTTTCATGGGGTTCGGGCAATAAAAAAATATTTTGGGCAACAGCCTCTCTCCCACGAATTACACAAAATCTTCCCATTGTTTTCCCTTCCTCCCATGAGCTCGGGGTGTTTGTCACAGCCAAGGGAAGATTAAAGTGATGGAATTGTCACGTTTAAGGCTCTGCTGTCTGAGCCAAAATTGGCCTCATGATTAAAGCTGAATTATCACATCTCCAGGGAATTATTTTGTTGATTATTCTCCCTAACAGCCTAGACCTGACCCCTAAACACAGACCTGAACCACTCTAGGTGAGCAGTTTATCCACATTCTGAGCACGGACCCTGAACCTTCCAAAATGTCCCAGGCACAGCTCTGCTCACCTCCTGGACCTTTGTCATTGCCCCAGGAGAAAACCCCAGAACAGAACCAGGATTCAGGCGAGGGCAGAGCCCACGCACCTCATCTGTGCTGTGCTACCCCCAAACCCCACAGAAACCAGGGCAGCGGGGACGGTGACAGCTCAGTCACACCTGAGCCGATCCCTGTGGCCTCATCCCTCCCGTGACCTGCTCCAGGAGCTCCATTTTCTCTTTTCTGCTGAGGAGATTCAGTGTTTTCCATACGTTTTCCAAATTTTTGGAGTACACTGGACCCCGTCCTCTTCTAACACAACACCCCGAGATTTCACCTGTTAACAGTTATTATCTGCCAGGTTTCCTTAGCACTGTGTTTAACAGGAATCCAAGAAATTCTATTTCAGGGTAAACCTCACATTTTACCCAGAACAATTCCCTAAATTCGCTGCCATTCTGCCAGCCTGTGTTTGTGGGCAAGAAACCCACACAGCTCCTACATTCCTGCCTGGGTTGCATTAATTGTGTCACCACGATGCATTTTCCCTCCCAGAGTCCCTTTCCTCCCTCCCTGGCACGAGGCCTTGGCAGATGCGTGGCCCCAGGCCCAGCGGGAGCAGCAGCTGCACGGGATGCTCCCAAAATTGTGGTCGGAGCTGCCACCCCGAAGTCAGCTCCGAGCTGCGGGGAGACGCGATCGCAGGGAGAGGGATGAGATTCTAGTGACAGGCGGCTGCAGGGACACGGGACACCCCTCCCAGAGCTGCTGGGACCTGGGACATCCAGAGCTGCAGGGACACGGGACATCACCCCAGAGCCACCGCGCCGGCCGGCGGGGACCGTGGAGCGCAGTTACCGCTCAGAACTCTCCCTCCACGCCGAGGTCAGGACGCTCCCGACGGATCACCCGCGTTACACCGAGCACAGGCACGGCCCGCGATCCGCTCCGGGCACCGCACGGGTCCCCGGGCACCGCACTGGGCACGCCGGTCCACGAGCGGGGCCGTTCCCCATCCCGCGGGATAATTCACGCACTCCGCCGCCCCTGCCGCTGCCCGGCGCCTCTCCCGATCCCGCTCCATCCCGGGGCTCCCCCCTCTCCCCGGGACACACCGAGGAAAAGTTGCCGGTGGGGAGCGCTCCCGCAGCTGCCGGGACCGGGAGCGGGATGGGGATCGGGGCCGGCAGCGCGGCCCC